>CM034474.1:24174797-24187485 GCA_019925255.1 Litchi chinensis
TTAACACGCAAAACAAAACAACCAAAAAACAATAGTAAACTCATGATCAGTCAATAAACAACACGAAACATGAAACCCATATTTTTTTTAGATAATTAAATATAAATCAGACTCAGTGATCAATCATAGAAGCACTGACTAATCAAATTGACCAATTGCACTCAAATCCTAACTTGATCGCAAGTCAAAAATCTCTGTAAAGTTGAACAGTCAAACGATACACTCAAAAAATACAGTCAAACAGTGCCGTACAGTTTCAAAATTCAAGACGCTACAACAACAATCGTAGCGTCTTCAAAAACCCACATAGGAACAAAATCTAGCTACAATCCAAACAGAAAACTATTAAAAAAAAGATTAGTTTTCTCACCATCGAAGCCATCAATTCAGATTGCAACCTGTTCAATCAAACCCGACAATTAATAATCCAAAATCAGTAAAAAAGACCCAAGAAACCTTCACAACACAAATTCTTGAACAACCTACATGAACTAAAACAACCAATAACCAAAGCAAGAGAATCGAAAAACAAACCTTTTAAGCACAGATTGAGAATCAGCAATCTTTGGGGCGTTAACAGACTGCTTGGAACCAGCAATGGCGGCCACCGGGGTGTTTCCTACGTACCCATTAACAGTGGCCATACTAATAATTGATTTCAAGAATCAGAGAGTCTGAGAGAGAGAGAGAGAAACGGACTATCGCAAAAACCCATATGAGGGAGCGCCCGCTTCTCTTGAACAAGGAGAGGGAGAGAGAGAATGAACTTCTAGGGTATTGTTGTGTTCTCTTCTTCTTCAGAGACAGAGAGAAAGGATTTTGTTGTGTTCCCTTCTTCTTCAAAGACAGACAGAATGCAAGCGTCACCTCTTCTTTCAAATATTTTAATTTTTCAATTACAGCTAACTTATCTGAACTTTTGATTTCTACTAGTAGGATTAATTATTTTAATCATCATAATAATCTCTACAGCTAACATTAAAGCATTTAAAGTATAATTTCACGTTAAAGGTTTGGAAAGTTAACTCTCACAAAATTAAAAGCTTCCAAATCAAAACTTGTTTTTTGTTATATCTAGTTTATTTTGAAATTGTGAAAATTCTTCAAGAAATTCAAAGTATTTTGGTTTAAAATGATGAGTTGGTAGACAGAGAAAGGAAGAAACAAAAGAAAGATAAGGAAATGGATGGGAAAAAAGAGGGAAAACAATCCTAAGTCTCAGTTTGGCATAGGTTTTGGAAGAGAGCTTTTAGCAATTAGGGTGTGTTCATTAAGTATAATTTAGTGGGAAGAGATGGGATTAAAAACTCAAATCCACCAAATTTCATGTTTATAAGTTTTATGAGTCTTTATAATTAAATTTTTATTTATCATATTTATTATTCATATTTAACATATTGAGAAATTAATTTATTATATTTAAAATATTAATATTTTTAATACAAATTAAATTAATAATTTTTATTTGTAATTAATTCTAAATCAATTTAAAATAATTTATATATTTTTATTTAAAAATCAATTTGAGATAATATTATATTAATTTTGTTTAATCCAATCTCAATTGCACCAAATAAATTATAGTATTAATTTAATCCAATCATATCTTATCTAGTCTTCTCCTATCATATTTCTTTCCATCTTATGCACCAAATAGGATCTTGGGGATCAAATGGCATTTTTATAGGCATTTGAGTAAAGTACAATAAGAGCTTCTAACTTTTAAAAGCTCTTTCAAAAGGTTGTGGTGAGATTATCATAATATATAAATGTGTGATAACTAACATAATATATGTGAATAGTAAATGAAAAAAGGAGAATGTATTCTTACAAGCTAAAGCTTGGGAAGGGGGTAGAGGGAGTTCATAAAATGGGCCTACAACATCTTGCAAGGTCCCCAATTAAAGGCCCAACCAACTCTTCATTTTATTGGTCAGCCCATCAACACGCCCAATAAAAATGTTTATTTTTCCTTCTTTTTTTGACATTCCCTGTTCTTATTCAGTGTGAATGGTGATATTTGCACTCCTTAAAAGATAAAAAATAAAATTAAAAAATTAAAAATAATAAACTAAAATAAAGTAGAAAAAAAAAATCTACTTTATTTTAAAAATGTGGAAAATTGAAGAAAAAAATGGATGGAGATCCAATCTTCATCCAATTTTAATGTTCATCCAATCTTCAGATTAGGTCTCCATCCATCCAAGCATGAAGCTCCAATCTCTTTCACAAACTCTCCAGTCTCTTCTATTTCTCTTTCTAAAACTATATTCCAATCAACATCGTTAGCCATCAACATCACCAAATTCAATTTTAATATTAGTTGAACTAGGTGAGTTGCAATAAAATTTTGATTTTCAATTCGAAGAAAAATTGAAGAAAAAAACTAAATTAAAAAAAAAAAAAAAAAAAAAAAAAAAAAAACTAGATCAGAAACAATACCAGATCATTGCCAATCTAGTTACTAAACTAGATCTAGTTTCGAGTTGGCATTAAACCATTGGCAATAAACGACGATTTGGTTTGGGTTTCCATCTTGATTGGCGTTAATCTGGGTCTTAAAACCCAGATCGATGCCAATCTAGGTTACAGCAAACTAGATCATGTTAGTTAAGACCAGATTGTCCATCTAGTAAAGACCAGATCAACAATGATCTGCTACCATATCATTGCCAATCTATCATTTTTTTAGATTTGTTTTCCTTTTTTTCTTCTTTTGATACACCAATCTAGATGGAAACCCATATGTCGATTTGGTAAAGACCAGACCAACAATTTGGTAAAGACCAGATTGACAATTTGGTATAAGACCAAATCGATGATGATCTAGTACCAAATCGTTACCAATATGTTATTTTTTAAAATTTTTGCTCTTTTTTTTATTGTTACTTTTACTGATGATTAATGATATTGATTAATGATGATGAACGATGGTTGATGATGATTGTTTCTTTGTCGATCTAGTTTTTGTTCATGTGATGGTTGATGATGATAGATCCCTATTTGTGTTTTCATTGATGAACCATCATCAACAAAGGTGGAAGTTGACAGTAGAGATCTAATATAGGTCTCTGACGGGACCTTTCCCGAATCCCTTCTTTGGACCCGAGAAAGATCCCATAGCACCCCGAAAGAATTCCCACGAACCCTAGACTCAGCTCGGAGGAACCCCGTCAAGGCACCAGAAAATCATTTAGCTAGATCTTTTAACTTTTTTGACAAGGTGACAATGATAATAATTTTTTCGCTTTTTAATAAAAATTTCAGCAGCATGCCGTCTATTTTCTAAACTATGTCACCCTGCAAGTTTCAAATACAATTTATAAAAACACTTCTATGAAATCAATTTCTCAACTTCTAGAGCCTCCGGCTCTTTTCTCACAACACAATCACAAACAAGTAAATAAAATCTAAAAACTAAATTTCACAAAACTTTAATAAAACATTTTTAACTAATGCATCCACTATTTCTTTAAAATATTTACAACTATATACATAAACATATACATGATCAAAATCACAAAATATATACATATAGTAGGTGTCGTCCTATCTGTTCGCCTGCACGTCTGACTGAACCTCGTCGGCTGGACGACTAGCTCCTGTACCTGTGAGAGAATTTTTAAGAAAAACATTTAAAGAAAACTATGAGTATAACTCAGTGAGTGGTTAATTTGTATAAACTAAAACTTATTTCTGTGTAAAGTATTCTTCCAAAACAGTTTTTAAAAACTACAATGCTTTCTAAAATTCTTTTCTAAAACACTTTCTGGAATCTTTTCTTAAAATCTTTTCTAA
The DNA here is from genome assembly GCA_019925255.1 of Litchi chinensis. Lineage (NCBI taxonomy): Eukaryota > Viridiplantae > Streptophyta > Magnoliopsida > Sapindales > Sapindaceae > Litchi > Litchi chinensis. Next base: position 24,178,596 of record CM034474.1, read on the forward strand.
TACTCGCCTAAATGGTAACCCAAGGAATATCTACTCCTGACGTGGTAGCATATAAACTCTAGCTAACCATTAGGAGTTGGAATCTACCATGTGTAATCGCCGAAAGCGGGCTCATGCCGCGGACTGACTACACTACCCTATACGTGTATATGGATCACTCATGCCTCACTCACACAAGAGTCGACTAGACTCAAGGAATATTTACTCCTGATGTGGTAGCATATAAACTCTAGCTAACCATTAGGAGTTGGAATCTACCATGTGTAGTCGCCGAAAGCGGGCTCATGCCGCGGACTGACTACACTACCCTATACGTGTATACGGATCACTCATGCCTCACTCACACAAGAGTCGACTAGACTCAAATCTCACTGACTGACTTCCTCTCATCTACCGTATCACGCATAGGGCATTCGGCCAGGTACTAAACTAGGGTTAGGGTAAACCATAGGCTATTAAAATTTCTTTTTTTCTTATTACACTAAAATATTCTAAATCTCAAGGCAATAAGTTTAAAATCTTTAATTCTAGTATATTCTCATATATATAAATAATAAACTAAAATCTTTATACTAGAATTATAATATAAATTCAATTAATAAATGAATAACTATTTATAATAAATTCTTTTAACTTTACAATAAACTTTAAGAAAATATAATTTTAAAAACTTATATTTCCACTCACAACACGTCCTCGGATAGAATCCGATTCTCCTCCGTAATCCTTCGGAACTCTCCGTTTTTACCCTAAAACATCAAATATTCATTTAAAGTCACTTAACTCATTCAAATAACCTTCAAAATCAATAAAAATTTCATTTATCTTTATTAATACCATTTAACGTCTAAACTTTCGGATCTCAATTTCTATTCAATCGGGGTTTTCGAAATCCTTTTTCTTTACATAAATCCTACTTATTCTTTCCTAGGAATATCTCAGTATACTCAATTTCATCGTTGGAAGCTCGGAACGAAATTCGCTCTATTTCACTTACTAATAAAAATCACTTTTCGTTTCGAATGTCCGCAACTTAAAAAATCAATTCTCTAGTGTTCTAACACCCAACTATGATTAAATAAACGAGTTTGAATGTTAAACGAACGCATTTAAAAGGATTTCGGAAAACACCCTTCAACTCGTCCATTTAGCTCCGAAATCGATCCTAAACTTTTCGTTTTCGAAATCTAACTTCATAAGATTATTCTCTAACCTCTAAATCATCCATCTAATGCCTTAGAATTGAAAACGAACTCGGATCCCCCAAGAACCCATTTTGGCCATTACTTTCTCTCTCTCTCTTACCCATTTTTCTTTCACCAAATCACTCACAAATCACATCAAAATTATCTTCACAACTCCCTCTTATCATTCCTAAGCTCAAATTTGAAAAAGAAACAAGAGAGAGAATGAGTTTTCACATAAACTATCAAACTTTAAACTGAAATAACTCACCAAATAAAAGATCTTTTCGCTTCAAATTTGTTAGATTAGATAGAAGAGATGACAAGGAACAACTTTCGTGAAGAAACCTCGATGAAAATAGAACCGGATCTCTCTCTCTCTCTCTCTCTCTCTCTCTCTCTCTCTCTCTCTCTCTTTTCTCTCTTTTCTTTCTTTCTTTTCTGGTTTCTCGATAAAAAATGTCTCATATGAGACAAAATCAACTTTTATATATATTAATGCTCAATTACAATTTAATCCCTCAAGAAAATTTCATTTAATTACCTCAAACTTTCAATAATCTCACTAATATCCAAAAATATATAATTTTTAATTCTATTGGTCCACTTGACATATTCTAATCCATTTATCTCTTCAACCAATAAATAGATGACATGTGGCATAACTATAGCCACTACTTTTCAAGTCACTTATCTCTTTTCTTATTGGTTGATTTAAAATATCTTTTACTTTATTACGTGAGCTCACCTCGCTTGATTAACATATAATTCATTCCTAATCATTTTGTAATCGTACCGGGATCAACCAAACGACATCCGACTTGCGATACGAAAATATAATAAACTTAAGATAACACTACTAGAGTTATACGATTCGACCGTAACTCAATTCGAAAATTTCTAATACCATAAAATAATAAATTTAGGTAAGGACTTACAATCTCTATTGCCATTTTCAACATTTTTTGAATTTTTTTTTATTTTGTCGAAATTTATCTACACTGTCCATCTTTTAAGATGGACAGTTTAGATCCATTTGAAAAAAATTATTTTTATAAATTTAAAATTATTTTTTATACTTAAAATTTAATTATTTTAAAATTATTTAATTTTTAATTATTGTTAAATTTTTCAATTATTTTAAATGGATCTCCACCGTCCAGATGAATGATAGATATCTAAACAAACCATTAAATAATATAATATTTAAAGAAAAAATTTAAAATACATATAAGATAAAATGATCATATTACCCTTTTAAAATTAAAATTAACAGTCAAAGAAAGATAAATTGTTAAATGAGGAAAGGACATTGCAAAATAATGTAAACATTGTCTTCGCTTGTCAAAAATCAAATATTAAGAGGGTATGAGGTAATCTACTCATTTTTGGGATAGTTTTAATATATATTCAAACAGTTTGTATTAAAGAAAGTATTCAACTACTCATATTAAAGGATGGTAGATATATTAATTAATAAGTTTGGTACCATAATATATGTAACTTTTTTAATTTTTAAAAATAAGCATGACTTTAAATTTTAAAAAAGTAATGCACTAATGTTTGATTATAACAAAAACACAGTAAGAGTAATATATACAACAGACATCATCAAAACATCCATTTTTGCTGAACCAAACAAAAACAGAATCCATATGAGTCTGAACCCATAGTTTTAAAAAGCACGGTTAGGCGAGAAGCGCAGCAAAGCACTCCTTCGGTGAATGAAAGATGGCCAAACGCAACCCCTTTAAAGAGGCACGCCCCTAGAGTGCCTAGGGGTAGAAGTCTAAGGAGCACCTAGGCGCACCTTGGTAAAAACCAACGGTAATCGGTGCTCTAATAACCAAAACTAGCACTCCAGAGGTGGATTCATGGTTGTAATGAAGAATACAATAAGGACTTCTGAGAAAGAAAGACAAAAATGAAGAGAGTGAAGTAAAGACAAAGAGAGAGAGAGAGAGAGAGGGAAGTAAAGATGAGTAGAGAGAGGGAGGACAAAATTATAGTGAAGAGAGTGGGTGAGGAAGAGGGATGGGTGGGGTAGGGAATTAAAAAAAGTTTCGGTTAAACCTAAAAGCTCTAATATGTCAAAACTTATATATATATATATAAAATTACAAATAACCCCTCATATCTGACAAAATATCTAATTAAACTCAACAAATTATAAATAACTCCCTATTTTATAATAAAATATCCAATTAAACCACAAAAAATTATAAATAATTGTCTATGGTAAAATACTCAATTAAACTCTTTAATTTGAAAAATAAATGAAAAATCCCGATATTTATTTAATTATTTTTTTTTTGTGCCTTGTGTCTCGGTGCACCTTGAGTAAAAATAACTCATAATATGGAATATGATTACCGTGTAATTTACACCTCTAGTAAAAATATCTCCAATCACCAATAGGACTAAATTAAGTGTAAAGCAAAGCTGATTGTAATGTTATTCAATCATCATGGAATACAAGGAACCAACAAGCAAGTTATAATGATTATTGTACCCATTATCATACCATATAATTATATAGAAAACAAACTTTGTATTAGGCAAAATTCACAGCTTACATGAGCAAAAAATTATGAACTACTTTGAAAGTTCTCTTAACTAAAAACACTAACAAGACATAAGAGCTTAGATGTTACCATTTTGTTTGTCTCCTTGCACTAATATGGATTGCCCTCTTTGAACACTCAAATTGTTCCCATTCACTCGTCAGACTACCATAATGAAAAATTAAAATTTGGAAATCCTCAAAAAACTATCACAAATGCAAGAACACAAACCTCAGTTGTCCTGATGTAAAAATCACTAATTGGGAAAAGAAATAAGGTGGTGCGTTAGTAGAAACCTTTTTAACCATTGCATCAATGTTTAACCTCTGATTGTATCCAACTGTGATTGTCAGTAAGAACTTTAGCTGTTTCTTCAGATCCTGCAGATTTAGTAGGACATTCTCTATAACCAACTGCCACAACTAAGAAAGCTAGCTAATTCACAAGCACAATCAACAAAGAGTTCAAACTTGGAGATCCTTTATATCACCACAAACGTACCAAGATGTGCCCGGAAGACAACTTTTGCTACATAGCTTTCTGTCATGTGCTTTTTGTCATATCTAATCATCCCCAAACTCTCCCTCTATCCAAACCAAATCCACTTCTTCAGATAGATTATAATTTAGAGTCATTGGAACTTAAAGACACTAAAATTAATGTAGACTAGAAAGAAAACAATTTTGGATAATATTGAGAAGCCTCCATGAGTCTCGATTTATGTGCATGAGACTTATAACATACCAACATACATGATTCATGTCTTCCAGATTTCTATGGAATGTAGAGTATCTGGTCTCATGCCATCAATGAACATTATTAAATGTGCCACAACATTAGAAGAATAATTTTATGACAACTTGCAGTAAAGGTGGCTATCACCCAATAACTGATATTTAATGTTGATGATAATATCACCATTGCTGCATTCAGAGCACATACTTAGCAAAGAGAGAATTGGATTACAGGTTCCACCTCATTCTGGCCATCTCCTATAATGAAGAGTAATTGAAAATCCAAATTTTTTTTAAAAAAAAATCCACTTATGTATAGTGGCAGACTTAGAAATTTATATGAAGGGAGACACTTTTATATAATAATTATAACATCAAAAAACTAAGTTATATAAAATTTTATTTGTAATGTTTTCCTCAATTGCTAGAAGGACATTATATGAAATAAAATTAGTTAAAATACATAAACAATAGAAGATATGTAGTTTTAAACCTTATAAGATTGTAAACAATTTTTTTTTTTTTTAAATAACATTCTTAATATAAGTATAAAAACAAAAGCATATCAATGGTAAGTTGATTATATACTAATCCCCTTTTATTCTCTAGTTCGTGTAAATATAATATAGTTTGTGATAATTTGAAATAAGTATAATAATTTGTGAAGTCAAAATTTTTAAATTTGAATATCAATTTATAATAATGGAAAAAAAAACATGTTTTGATAAAAAAAAATATTGAATCGTAATGAAAAAAAAAATTGAAGAAAAGTAACATATTTTAATAGGAAAAGAGATTGAACCATGGTGGATGGAAGAAAGAAAAATAAGATTTATGCCATAAAAAATTAAAAATTAAAAATTATATGTATAAAACAAAAAGGGATCAGAAGGAAGACTAGCACAACTGTGAAATCGAATATGTGTTTATGCTAGTATTTGACATTTTACTTATAATATACTAAATGAAAAAGATCCATGCCATAAAAATAAAAAGACTAAAATTAATATCAAACAAAAAAATTATGAGATAACGGCAAGTCAAACCACAATTGGCTCTAGAGAGTATGGCAAGCACAGCCAACAAAGCCAATTTATGTTTATGATACTAATTGACATTTTTTATATAATATATTAAATGAGTGAAAATGGAGAAAACAACTTTTCAGCACGACAAGGAATCAAATAACTGATTCTGTAGAAAATTAGAAGAGCAAAAAAACAAAAAATTGTTAGGGTTTAGAAGCTTACATGAAGGCTCTCTAACTAAAAACATTAACAAATGTTTAGGCAAAATCAATCAGATTATATTATCTGTTTATTATCTATTGCAAAGAGTACTCCGACAGTTGCTACATTAATGGGATATATACATAAATGTAGAAGCCAAAAATTAGCAACACAGCAACACAGCAATCCAGAAGATGATACATGTATACAAGCACAAATGCCATATTACCTCAACCAAGTGGTAGCGTCTTGAAATAAGCGAAGTCGCTTATAAACTGCGTCATCCTTCCTCTGTCAAGTAGCTGCACATTTAACAATGAATTGAATAATAAAATCAAAACCGAAGTATGTATAAATTGTATAAGAACCTAAAAAACAAAAAAGCTTTAACATGATCACCACTACTACATCAGTAAAATATTTTTTTCCTGTTCTATTGATTGGCTTCTGTTTAAACTAAAATCTAATAGTATCAGTCATACCTGAGATGGGGTTGCTCTATTTTTTCAATTTCCCTTCACTTTCCTTGGAAAATGTTCCACTTTCCTAGAAAATATTTTTAAAAAATCCACTACTTAAGGCCTCTATGGTAGCCTTCATTGGTGCTAAACAAACTAGACATGAATCAAGAAAAGCATCAAAAGCTTTGCACGCACATAGGTGCCTACAAGGCAAGAACAACACACAAGAATCGCCCGAATTGCAGCTTTTGCAAACCATCATCAAAGTTTTTCCTCTGCTTCTTCTTCATGCTGTTGTTGTTCTTCAACATCAGACTATGTCTCTGCATCCTCTGCTGCTGGTCCTCCTCCATTCTAGAAGAAGCAACAAGAGAAAATGGTGGCCTTCTCTCTCATCTGTTCTGTCTGTTCAGGAAAAACCCTAAAGCCAGAAAAATCATTATTTAAAACTACTTGACGTAAATGTACAACCTAAGGTATTCACCATTTGAGGCTAATAATAATATTAAACAACTTGTCTTTGCACACTTGTACTTCCACAACAACAATACCAGTATTCACAAGTTCTCTAAGTCACTTCTCGCATTAATTCAAAATAGAACACATTACGTGCAACACCTGATAAAAATTGAAAATTGAAAATTGAGTCGAGTTTAATAACCAAAATGAACCTGAAGAAGAGTTGTAGCATAACCGCATAAGTAATGTAGTTCCAATTTTACACTACAGTAAATAGTCAAGTTTTCCTAATCTATTGATCTGTACAAGAAAAAAAATATAGCACTTCAGCAAACAAGAATAAAAACCCATTTAGACTTATCCTACAATAATTAATAAGTTCTTATATGATTACTTCAATCAGAAGACAGTAAAGCAAAAACGAAAATTTAAAGATGTAACAATACCATAATGGTTCATCGAAATATAATCCCCAAACTCTATGCAGTTAAAAATGAATTTCTAACCGGTAAAACTGCAGTAACAACTACATAAGTTGCCAAGAATATAATATGTCATCCATCCCTAGTATTACTCTCATTAACGCAAACAAATTTAAATCTCAGCTTAACACAGCAATATGGGCATTCTTAGCTTCAGCATAGCAGAAGGATACAGAAAAGCATATACTCAAATGTAGTCATAATTTATCTGAGCAGATTTAGTTTAGACAGAATCCTTTTGTCTTTTATATTTTCTTCTTGGCTGTCTGTGTTGCAGTGAAGCTCTATGTTCATTCCACCTCAAACAAAATTGATTCAGCATGACTATTTGCTTTTTTGTTTTTATTTTTATTTTTATTTTAATAATTTTACATGCCTACTCCAAATGATCCAAGACAAAAATAAAATCTACTCACGATGAATTATTGGTAAACTTGTATGCTTTTGGGCCTAAAAATTTAAATTTAAACATTCTGATTGTTACTTTCTATATATGTTCTAGTCACTATACAACACACTTTGACATCAAGGCTTTATGTTTATTAACTTAAGCAATGAAGCTAATTTTGATTTAGTTTGTAATTTGTTCATGTCATTATTTATTGACATTATTGTTCCATAATTGTATGTTGCAACAATTCCGATGGAACATAGTATCATTTTCAGAAAATCTTGTTTCAGAATTTGATTTTCACTTGTATAGATACTCGCACGACATTGTATTATACAAATTTAAATTCTTTGGATTATAAGTTGTAATTTTGTTCAAGGGTCATTTTTCTTTACTAGATTTTCATTTTAACAAAATCATTTTGGCTTTTATATATATCATTGTGGTCGTTGGTGTTATAGCAAAGCTTTATGTTCAGCATGTTAAGGATAAACTTAACCAATTTGTGTCTTTATTTATTGTCCTCCAGATATATGTTACCACAAATCCTAGTGGAGCAGAGTTATCACTTCCCGAAATTATTGTCTCATAATCTGATTTTCAGTTGTGCAGATTATGAGGTGAGCCAAATCAGGTATAAATATAATATATAGTTATTGCAATCATACATAAGTGGTTTTTTTTTTTTTCAATTTTTTGGATTTTTAATTACTTATCATTATAAGAGATGGCCAGAATGAGGTGGAAACCTATAATCCAAGTCTCTCTTTGCTAAGTATGTGCACTGAATGCCGCAATGGTGATATTATCATCAATATTAAATTTCAGATATAGGGTGATAGCCACCTTGGCAAGTTATCATCAAATTATTCTTCTAATGTTGTGGCACATTTAATAATGTTCATTGATGGCATGAGACCAGATACTCAACATTCCATAAGTATTTATCTGCCCTGAAATGCAGTATATAGAAATCTGGAAGACATGAATTATGTTGGTATGTTATAAGTCCCATACAGATAAACCGAGATTCATAAAGGCTTCTTAATATTATCCAAAATTGTTTTCCTTCTAGTCTATATTAATTTTAGTTTCCTTAAGCTTCAATGACGCTAAATTATAATCTATCTTTGCTAAGTATGTGCACATATTAGGCTTCATGGTTTAGGGTTTAGGATCTTAGGGTCTAGTGTTAATGGTCTAGGGCTCTAGGGTTCCAAGGTTTTAGGCTTTAGGGTTCTACGATTTACGACTTTAAGGTCTAGGGTTCAAAGTACTAGGGTTTGAAGGTTCAGAGTACCACAGTTTTAAGATTTAGGGTTTCGGGTTTCGGGTTTAGGGTTTCGGGTTTCGGGTTTCGGGTTTAGGGTTTAGGGTTTAGGGTTT
>CM034474.1:24187985-24351779 GCA_019925255.1 Litchi chinensis
CCTAAACCCTAAGCCCTAAACCCTAAACCCGAAAACCCTAAACCCTAAACCCTAAACCCTAAACCCTAAACCCTAAACCCTAAAACCCGAAAACCTTTAAGCCTTTGTACTTTGAACCCTGAGACCTTGAAACCCTAGTACTTTAAACCTTGAAACCGTAATACTCTGAACCCTAAATCCTAAACCCCTAATCCTTAAGACCCTAAAACCCTAGACCCTAAACACTAGACCCTAAAACTCGAAATCCTGTAACCTAATCACTGCACATACTTTGCAAAGATAGATTATAATTTAGCGTCATTAGAACTTAAGGAAACTAAAATTAATATAGACTTGAAGGAAAACAATTTTGGATAATATTAAGAAGCCTTTATGAATCTCGGTTTATCTGTATGGGACTTATAACATACCAACAAAATTCATGTTTTCCAGATTTTTGTATACTACATTTCAGGGCAGTTAAATTCTTATGGAATGCAAAGTATCTGGTCTCATGCCATCAATGAACATTATTAAATGTGCCACAACATTAGAAGAATAATTTTATGACAACTTGCAATAAAGGTGGCTATCGCCCAATATCTTAAATTTAATTTTGATGATAATATCACCATTGTTGCATTTAGTGCACCTACTTACCAAAGAGAGACTTGGATTACAAGTTTCTATCTCATTCTGCCATCTCCCATAATGATAAGTAATTAAAAATCCAAAAAATTGGGAAAAAAAAAAAAAAACCACTTATGTATGATCACAATAACTATATATTATATTTATACCTCATTGGGCTCACCTCATAATCTGCGCAACTAAAAATTAGATTCTAAGACAATAATTCTGAGAGGTAATAACTCTGCTCCACGAGGACTTGTGGTAACATATATCTACAGGACAATAAATAAAGACACAAATTGGTTAAGTTTATCCTTAAGCCGCTGAACATAAAGCTTTGTTATAACACCAATGGCCACAATGATATATATATAAAGGCCAAAATGATCTTGTTAAAATGAAAATCTAGTAAAGAAAAATGACCCTTGAACAAAATTACGGCTTATAATCCAAAGAATTTAAAATTGTATAATACAATATCGTGCGAGTATCTATACAAGTGAAAATCAGATTCTGAAACAAGATTTCTCGAAAATAATACTCTGTTCCATCAAGATTGTTGCAACATACAATTATGGAACAATAATGTCCATAAATAATGACATGAACAAATTACAAACTAAATCAAAATTAACTTCATTGCTTAAGTTAATAACCATAAAGCCTTGATGTCAAAGTGTGTTGTATAGTGAGTAGAACATATATAAAAAGTAATAATCAGAGTGTTTAAATTTAAATTTTTAGGCCCAAAAGCATACAAGTTTACCAATAATTCATCGTGAGTAGATTTTATTTATGTCTAGGATCATTTGGAGTAGGCACGTAAAATTATTAAAAAAATAAAAATAAAAATAAAAAATGCAAATAATCATGTTGAATCAATTTTGTTTGAGGTGAAATGAACATAGAGCTTCACTGCAACACAGGCAGCCAAGAAGAAAATATAAAAGACAAAAGGATTCTGTCTAAACTAAATCTGCTCAGATAAATTATGACTACATTTGAGTATATGCTTTTCTGTATCCTTCTGCTATGCTGAAGCTAAGAATGCCTATATTGCTGTGTTAAGCTGAGATTTAAATTTGTTTGCGTTAATGAGAGTAATACTAGGGATGGATGACATCTTATACTCTTGGCAACTTATGTAGTTGTTGCTGTAGTTTTACCGGTTAGAAATTCATTTTTAACTGCATAGAGTTTGGGGATTATATTTCGATGAACCGTTGTGGCATTGTTACATCTTTAAATTTTCGTTTTTGCTTTACTTTCTTCGCATTGAAGTAATCATATAATAACTTATTAATTATTGTAAGATAAGTCTAAATGGGTTTTTATTCTTGTTTGCTGAAGTGCTATATTTCTTTTCTTGTACAGATCAACAGATCAGGAAAACTTGATTATTTACTGCAGTATTCAATTGGAACTACATTACTTATGCGGTTATGCCACAACTCTTCTTCGGGTTCATTTTGGTTATTAAATTTGACTCACTTTTCAATTTTCAATTTTTATCATGTGTTGCACGTAATGTGTTCTATTTTGAATTAATGTGAGAAGTGACTTAGAGAACTTGTGAATACTGGCATTGTTGTTGTGGAAGTACATATGTAAAAGGAAAGTTGTTTAATATTATTATTAGCCTCAAACGGTGAATACGTTGGGTTGTACATTTACTTCAAGTAGTTTTAAATAATGATTTTTCTGGCTTTAGGGTTGTTTTTGAACAGTCAAAACAGATGAGAGAGAAGGCCACCATTTTCTCTTGTTGCTTCTTCTAGAATGGAGGAGGACCAGCAGCATAGGATGCAGAGACATAGTCTGATGTTGAAGAACAACAACAGCATGAAGAAGAAGCAGAGGAAAAGACAGAGGAAAGCAGAGGAAAAATTTTGATGATGGTTTGCAAAAGCTGCAATTCTAGCGATTCTTGTGTGTTGTTCTTGCCTTGTAGGCACCTATGTGTGTGCAAAGCTTGTGATGCTTTTCTTGATTCATGTCTAGTTTGTTTAGCACCAAAGAAGGCTGGTATAGAGGCCTTAATCAGTGGATTTTTTGTAAATATTTTCTAGGAAAGTGGAACATTTTCCAGGGAAAGTGAAGGAAAATTGAAATAATAGAGCAACCCCATCTCAGGTATGACTGATACTATTAGATTTTAGTTTAAACAGAAGCCAATCAATAGAACAGGAAAAAAATATTTTACTGATGTAGTAATGGTGATCATGTTAAAGCTTTTTTGTTTTTTAGGTTCTTATACAATTTATACATACTTTGGTTTTGATTTTATTATTCAATTCATTGTTAAATGTGCAGTTACTTGGCAGAGGAAGGATGACGCAGTTTATAAGTGACTTCGCTTATTTCAAGACGCTACCACTTGGTTCAGGTAATATGGCATTTGTGCTTGTATACATGTATCATCTTCTGGGTTGCTGTGTTGGTGTGTTGCTAATTTTTGGCTTCTACATTTATGTATATATCTCATTAATGTAGCAACTGTCAGAGTACGCTTCGCAACAGATAATAAACAGATCATATAATCTGATTGATTTTGCCTCTACATTTGTTAGTGTTTTTAGTTAGAGAGCCTTCATGTAAGCTTCTAACCCCTAACATTTTTTGTTTTTTCGCTCTTCTAATTTTCTACGGAATCAGTTATTTGATTGGTGAAAATTGATTAGTTCATGTAATGAAGGTTTTATTTATTTTGCATGTCTTGTTGCGTAATTCAACTAAGGCCAGTTATTGTACAAGATGGATGTTCAATGAGAGATCGAACCTTCAAGCCATCTTTTGCCGCAACATGTTTCAAAGGATTGGATTTTTTTATTTTTATTTTTTTTCAATTTGCAAAATTAATATAATTAATTGGAACTCAGTTGACGAATTTACCAGATTCCTTGTACAATGTTGTGTGATATGCCAAGTAATTGTTAAAAGTAATTATTGTACTTCATTCTCAAGCCAATGAAGCATATACTTGAATGTAGTCATAATTTATCTGAGCAAATTTAGTTTAGACAGAATCCTTTTGTCTTTTATATTTTCTTCTTGGCTGCCTGTGTTGCAGTGAAGCTTTATGTTCATTCCACCTCAAACAAATTTGATTCAGCATGATTATTTGCTTTTTTTATTTTTATTTTTTTTTTTTTTTAATATTTTTACGTGTTTGCTCCAAATGATCCAAGACAAAAATAAAATCTACTCACGATGAATTATTGGTAAACTCGTATGCTTTTGGGCCTAAAAATTTAAATTTAAACATTCTGATTATTACTTTTTATATATGTTCTACTCACTAAACAACACACTTTAACATTAAGGCTTTATGTTTATTAACTTAAGCTATAAGTTAATTTTGATTTAGTTTGCAATTTGTTCATGTCATTATTTATTGACATTATTGTTTCATAATTGTATGTTGCAACAATCCCGATGGATCAAGGTATTATTTTGGGGAAATCTTGTTTCCGAATCTGATTTTCACTTGTACAAATACTCATACAACATTGTATTATACAATTTTAAATTCTTTGGATTATAAACCGTAATCTTGTTCAAGAGTCATTTTTCTTTACTAGATTTTCGTTTTAACAAGATCATTTTGGCTTTTGTATATATCATTGTGGCCGTTGGTGTTATAGCAAAGCTTTATGTTCAGCGACTTAAGGATAAACTTAACCAATTTGTGTCTTTATTTATTGTCCTCTAGATATATGTTACCACAAATCCTCGTGGAGGAGAGTTATTACCTCCTAGAATTATTGTCTTAGAATCTGATTTTCAGTTGTGCAGATTATGAAATGAGCCCAGTGAGGTATAAATATAATATATAGTTATTGTGATCATACATAAGTGGATTTTTTTTTTTGGATTTTTAATTACTTATCATTATGGGAGATGGCTAGAATGAGGTGGAACCTGTAATCCAATTCTCTCTTTGCTCTGTCCTGAAATGCAGTATATAGAAATTTGGAAGACATGAATTATGTTGGTATGTTATAAGTCCCATGCACATAAACGTAGATTCATAGAGGCTTCTCAATATTATCCAAAATTGTTTTCTTTCTGGTCTATATTAATTTTAGTGTCCTTAAGTTCTAATGACCCTAAATTATAATCTATCTGAAGAAGTGGATTTGGTTTGAATAGAGGGAGAGTTTGGGGATGATTAGATATGATAGAAAGCATATGACAGAAAGCTCTGTTGCAAAAATTGTCTTCCGGGCACATCTTAGCACGTTTGTGGTGATATAAAGGATCTCCAAGTTTGAACTCTTTACCGATTGTGCTTGTGAATTAGCTAGCTTTCTTAGTTGTGGCAGTTGGTTATGAAGAATGTCCTACTAAATCTGCAGGATCTGAAGAAACATCCAAGTTCTTACTGACAATCACAGTTGGATACAATCAGAGGTTAAACATTGATGCAATGGTTAAAAAGGTTTCTACTAATGCACCACCTTATTTCTTTTCCCAATCAATGTTTTTAACATCAAGACGACTAAGGTTTGTGTTCTTGCATTTGTGATAGGTGTTTTGAGGATTTCCAAATTTTAATTTTTCATTATGATAGTCTGACGAGTGAATTGGAGCAATTTGAGTGTTCAAAGAGGGCAATCCATATTAGTGCAAGGAGACAAACAAAATGGTAAGATCTAAGCTCTTATGTCTTGTTAGTGTTTTTAGTTAGAGAGCGTTCAAAGTAGTTCATAATTTTGTGCTCATGTAAGCTTTTGATTTTGCCTAATACAAAGCTTTTGATTGAATAACATCGCAATCAGCTTTGCTTTACACTTAATTTAGTCCTATTGGTGATTGGAGATATTTTTACTAGAGGTGTAAATTACACGGTAATCATATTCCATATTATGAGTTATTTGTATGGTGCAGGCATAGTTTTAAAATGCTCAAGGTGCACCAAGGCGCAAGGCACAAAATATATAGATATATATATATATAGGGATTTTTTTATTTATTTTTCAATTTACCATAGCTTAGGGGGTTATTTATAATTTTTTCTGGTTTAATTGGGTATTTTATCATAAAATAAAGAGTTATTTATAAGTTGTTGAGTTTAATTAGATAATTTGTTGAGGGGTTGTTTGCAATTTATATATATAAATATAAATATATATATATTTAAGTTTTGACATATTAGAGCTTTTAGATTTAGCCAACACTTTCTTTAATTCCCCACCCCACCCATCCCTCTTCCTCGCCCACTCTCTTCACTATAATTTTGTCCTCCCTCTCTCTACTCATCTTTTCTTCCCTCTCTCTCTCTTTCTCTCTCTTTGTCTTTACTTCACTCTCTTCATTTTTGCCTTTATTTCTCGGAAGTCCTTATCATATTCTTCATTGCAACCATGAATCCACCTCAGGAATGCTAGTTTTGGTTGTCAGAGCACTGGTTACCGTTGGTTTTTGCCAAGGCGTGCCTAGGTGCTCTTGGATTTCTGCCCTTAGGCACTCCAAAGGCATGCTTCTTTGAAGGGGTTGCGTCTGGCCATCTTTCATGCACTGGAGGAGTGCTTTGCTACACCTCTCATCTAGTCGCGCTTTTTAAAACTATGGGTTCAGGCTCATATGGATTATGTTTTTGTTTGGTTCAGCAAAAATGCATGTTTTGATGATGTCCATTGTATATATTACTCTTGCTGCGTTTTTGTTATAATCAAACATTAGTACATTACTTTTTTAAATTTTAAAGTCATGCTTATTTTTAAAAAATTAAAAAAGTTACATATATTATGGTATCAAACTTATTAATTAATGTCTACCATTCTTTAATATGAGCAGTTGAACATTTTCTTTAATACAAATTATTTGAATATATATTAAAACTATTCCAAAAATGAGTAGATTACCTTATACCTTCTTGATATTTGATTTTTGACAGGCGGAGACAATGTTTGCATTATTTTTCATTGTCCTTTCCTCATTTAATGATTTAACTTTCTTTAACCATGAACTTTAATTTTAAAAAGGTAATATGATCATTTTCTCTTATATATATTTTAAATTTTTTCTTTAAAAATTATATTATTTAATGGTTTGTTTAGATATCTACCATTCCTCTGGACGATGGAGATCTATTTAAAATAATTTAAAATTTTAAAAACTTAAGAATAATTAAAAATTAAATAAATTTAAATTTTAAAATAATTAAATTTTAACTATAAAAATAATTTTCAATATATAAAAATAATTGTTTTCAAATGGATCTAAACTGTTTGTCACGGAGATGGACAATATGGATAAATTTCGACAAAATAAACAAGTTTCAAAAAAAGTTGAAAATTGCAATAGAGACCCAGATTAGATCTTTAATGCTAACTTTAACCTTTGTGGATGATGGTTCATTAATGAAAACACAAATAAAGGTCTATCATCATCAACCATCACCATGAACAAAAACTAGATCGACAAAGGAAACAATCATCATCAACCATCGTCCATCGTCATTAATCAATATCATTAATCATCAGTGAAACTGACAATTAAAAAATAAGGAAAAAATTTAAAAAATAACAGATTGGTATTGTTTTGGTACCAGATCATCATTGATTTGGTCTTAAACCAAATTGTCAATCTGGTCTTTACCAAATCGACATATGGGTTTCCATCCAGATTGGTTTATCAAAAAAAGAAAAAAAGAAAAGAAATCTAAAAAAATAATAAATTGGCAACAATCTGGTACCAAATCATTGTTGATTTGGTTTTTACTAGATCGACAATTTGGTCTTAACCAAATTAATGATCTAGTTTGTTGTTACCCAAATCGGCATCGAGCTAGGTTTGAAGACCCAGATTGACGCTAATCTGGATGGAAACCTAAATCAAATCGTCCCTCGTTGCCAATGGTTTAATGCCAACTTGGAACTAGATCTAGTTTAGTAACTAGATTGGCGATGATTTGGTATAGTTGCTGATTTGGTTTTTTTTTTTTTCTTTAGTTTTTTTCTTCAATTTTCTTTGAATTCAAAATCAAAATTTTATGGCAACTCACCTAGTTCAACCAACATTAAAATTGAATCTAGTGATGTTGATGGTTGATGATGTTGATTGGAAGAGAGTTTTAGAAAGAGAAATAGAAGAGATTGGAGAGTTTCTGAGAGAGAAAGAAATTGGAGCTTCATGCTTAGATGGATGGAGACCTAATCTGAAGATTGGATGAACAAAATTGTATGAAGATTGGATCTCCATCCATTTTTTTCTTCAATTTTCCACATTTTAAAATAAACTAGATTTTTTTTTTCTAGTTTATTTTAGTTTATTATTTTTTAAAAAAATTTTAATTACTTTTTACTTTTTAAGGAGTGCAAATATCACCATTCACATCGAATAAAGAACAGGGAATGTCAAACAAAGAAGAAAAAATAAACATTTTTATTAGGCGTGTTGATGGGCTGACCAATAAAATGAAGAGTTGGTTGGGCCTTTAATTGGGGACCTTGCAAGATGTTGTACGCCCATTTTATGAACTCTCTCTACCCTCTTCCCAAGCTTTAGCTTGTAAGAATCCATTTTCTTTTTTTCATTTACCATTCACATATATTATGTTAGTTATCACACATTTATATACTATGATAATCTCACCTCAACCTTTTGAAAGAGCTTTTAAAAGTTAGAATCTCTTCTTGTACTTTACCCAAATGCCTATAAGAGTGCCATTTGATCCCCAAGTAGGGATGACAATGGATCGGATCGGATTGGGTTTTGTCATTTCCGAACCCAATCCGAAATTTTTGAGGGATGCTCCAAACCCAACCCTTGTCCCAAACGGTTCATTACTTTTTGCCCCAAACCCAAACCCAATTGGAGGGACTTGCCCCGAATCCGACTCGTTGATCGATTTAATTTTTAACTAAAACAAATATGTAAAAAAAAAAAAAAAAAAAACACAACAAATATCAAAATATTAACTACATTTATGATGAAATGTTATTACACAATCCAAAATATTAATACTACATAGTCATAAATACCAAAATAATAGCAACAACATAATCAAGTTTCATTTAAAACACTAAATAAATAAATAACCGAAAACATTATAAAAATCCATGCTAAAAATCCATCTCAATGCTTTCAAACACGAACCTATAACCCAAAAAAAAAAAAAAAAAACTTAAGTTAATAAGTTTTAATGTTATGTAAAAATAATATTAAAAATGTAATATATAATTATCATAAATACCAAAATGTAATATATGTCGGGTTAATGGGGCGGGTCGGGGCAAAAAAGTTTGCCCCGTTACTGACCCGGTAACCCGATTGGGTCAGTCTTTTGGCTCCAAACCCGCCTCAAAGTCAATTTTTTTTGCTCCAAATCTGCCTCAAATAAACCGGATTTTTTTGGGTTTGGATCGGATCGAATATTTTTGCCATCCCTATCCCCAAGGTCCTATTTGGTGCATAAGATGGAAAGAAATATGATAGGAGAAGACTGGATGAGATATGATTTGATTAAATTAATACTATAATTTATTTGGTGTAATTAAGATTGGATTGAACAAAATTAATATAATATTATCTTAAATTGATTTTTAAATAAAAAATATAAATTATTTAAATTGATTTACAATTAATTACAAATAAAAATTATTAATTTAATTTGTATTAAAAATATTAATATTTTAAATATAATAAATTAATATCTCAATATGTTAAATATAAATAATAAATATGATAAATACAAATTTAATTATAAAGACTCATAAAACTTATAAACGTGGAATTTGGTGGATTTGAGTTTTTAATCCCATCTCATCCCACTAAATTATACTTAATGAACACCTTAATCGCCAAAAGCTCTCTTCCAAAAGCTATGCCAAATTGGGACTTAGGATTGTTTTCCCTCTTTTTTCCCATCCATTTCCTTATCTTTCTTCTGTTTCTTCCTTTCTCTGTCTACCAACTCATCATTTTAAACCAAAATACTTTGAATTTCTTGAAGAATTTTCACAATTTCAAAATAAACTAGATATAACAAAAAACAAGTTTTGATTTGGAAGATTTTATTTTTGTGAGTCAACTTTCCAAACCTTTAACGTGAAATTATACTTTAAATGCTTTAATATTAGTTGTAGAGATTATTATGATGTTTATTTTAAAATTAATCCTGTTAGTAGAAATCAAAAGTTTAGATAAGTTAGCTGTAATTAAAAAATTTAAATATTTGAAAGAAGAGGTGACGCTCACAGTCAATAATCAATCATGATAGAACCTAAATTGAGAGGTGCATTTCAAAACTAGCCGGTTCCTTTTTAATAACGGTGCATTATTTATGAACACGCTTCCTCTCTCTGTCTTTGAAGAAGAAGGGAACACAACAAAATCCTTTCTCTCTGTCTCTGAAGAAGAAGAGAACACAACAAAACCCTAGAAGTTCATTCTTTCTCTCTTTCTCTCTCTCTCTCTTTGTTCAAGAGAAGCGGGTGCTCCCTCATACGTTATTTTGCGATATTACATTTTCTCTCTCTCTCTCTCTCAGACTCTCTCATTCTTGAAATCAATGATTAGTATGGCCACTGTTAATGGGTATGTAGGAAACACCCCGGTGGCCGCCACTGCTGGTTCCAAGCAGTCCGTTAACGCCCCAAAGATTGCTGATTCTCAATCTGTGCTTAAAAGGTTTGTTTTTCGATTCTCTTGCTTTGGTTATTGGTTGTTTTAGTTTATATAGGTTGTGCAAGAATTTGTGTTTGTGAAGGTTTCTTGGGTCTTTTTCACTGATTTTGGATTTTTAATTGTTGTGTTTGATTTAACAGGTTGCAATCTGAATTGATGGCTTCGATGGTGAGACAACTAATCTTTTTTTTTTTTTTTTAGTAGTTTTCTTTTTGG
The DNA here is from genome assembly GCA_019925255.1 of Litchi chinensis. Classification (NCBI taxonomy): domain Eukaryota; kingdom Viridiplantae; phylum Streptophyta; class Magnoliopsida; order Sapindales; family Sapindaceae; genus Litchi; species Litchi chinensis. The sequence goes on from CM034474.1 coordinate 24,198,447, forward strand.
ATTGTTGCTAGATTTTGTTCCTCATGTGGGTTTTTGAAGACGCTACAATTGTTGTTATAGCGTCTTGAATTTGAAACTGTACGGCAATGTTTGACTGTATTTTTTGAGTGTATCTTTTGACTGTTCAACTTTACAGAGATTTTTGACTTGCGATCAAGTTAGGATTTTGAGTGAATTGGTCAATCTGATTAGTCAGTGCTTCTATGATTGATCACTGAGTCTGATTTATATTTAATTATCTAAAAAAAATATGGGTTTCACGTTTCGTGTTGTTTATTGACTGATCATGAGTTTACTATTGTTGTTTGGTTGTTTTGTTTTGCGTGTTAATTGGTACGGGTGTATGTATAAAATGAATAGAAATGCTGCTGCATATATTGATAGTATAACCTTTTGAATGTTGTTTCTTGTTTTCAGGTTACCAGTTGCAAACATGAGTATCATCTTCAGTGTATTCTTGAATGGTAGGTTGACTCTAATGTTTTGATTTTTCGCTTAAACCTTCTGTGATGGTATTGTATGATTTGCTGGATGTGAAGTATCTAATTGATGTTTATTGTTTCTTTTAGGGCTCAAAGAAGCCAAAAGTGTCCAATATGCTGGCAGCAATTTGTCCTAAAAGATCTTGCTAGATATATAAGTTGTATAATAATGCTCTTGTGTGCCGAGTGTTATTATGCATGTTGAAAGTATAATTGAGATAAATTTTTCTCACATTATGTCGTAACAATAATGTCTGCCATGTCAAGGCAATGTAAGTTACAACCTCGGTATATAAAATCAAACTGTTTGTGAGTCTTTTCATGAATGAAGTTAATTTCATTTATTATCTTTTTTGGTGGCAGAATTGGGAGTTCAGGCATCAAAGGGATTATTTAGAGAAATGTGACCATGCTGAGGTACTTGGAGCAACTGTAAGTATAATTCCATTTCAACTGAATGTTGAATATATGTGTAATATGCCATCAGTTAGCCTAAATATTTGATAACATTATGTTGAAATGCATCGGCAATCTTCCCAACAACTAATCCCTTGATCCCATTCATTCCAGCCTGGTGTTTTATATAATCTTAAGAAACTGTAAGCATTTACAAAGCTACAAATTGACAATGTCTTTGTTATTAGCTAATATTACACTGAACAGAATATAAGTTTAATATTCTCATGCATTGAAGTAGTCATGCAGCGGAAAGTTTGTTTCGAAATGAGACAAATAATTTTGATATAAACAATAGAACATAAACTTCAAATTTATTGTTAATGAAAGAAATAAACAATAACATACTAAATACGAACGAACCAAACCTTTAATATATCTAATCCTAAAATTATTGGAAATAGAAATCCTAAGATCTTCATTAATTCAAAATTTAGCTAGTTAGTAGTTAGAACTTTGAGTGGCAGTCCCAAATACCTTAAAATTGTTAATTTTACATACAAATGAACATTATAGTTTTCTAACCTTTGTTAGATTTTTTTGCCCTATTGGGTTTTTCACTAGCAAAGGTTTAATATATCTAATCCTAAAACTATTGGAAATAGGAATCCCAACATCTTCATTAATTCAAAATTTAGCTAGTTAGTAGTTAGAACTTTGAGTGGCAGTCCCAAATACGTTAAAATTGTTAATTTTACATATAAATGAACATTATATTTTTCTAACCTTTGTTATATTTTTTTGCCCTATAAGGTTTTTCACTAGCATAGGTTTAATATATCTAATCCTAAGACTATTAGAAATAGAAATCGTAAGATCTTCTTTAATTCAGAATTTAGCTAGTTAGTAGTTAGAAGTTTGAGTGGCAGTCCCAAATATCTTAAAATTGTTAATTTTACATACAAATGAACATTATACTTTTCTAACCTTTGTTCAATTTTTTTGCCCTATTGGGTTTTTCACTAGCAAAGATTTGATATATCTAATCCTAAAACTATTGGAAATAGAAATCCTAAGATCTTCATTAATTCAAAATTTAGCTAGTTAGTAGTTTAGAACTTTGAGTGACAGTCCCAAATACCTTAAAATTGTTAATTTTACATACAAATGAACATTATACTTTTCTAACCTTTGTTAGATTTTATTGCCCTATTGGGTTTTTCACTAGCAAAAGTTTAATATATCTAATCCTAAAACTATTGGAAATAGAAATCCTAAGATCTTCATTAATTCAGAATTTAGCTAGTTAGTAATTAGAACTTTGAGTGGCAGTCCCAAATACCTTAAAATTGTTAATTTTACATACAAATGAACATTATACTTTTCTAACCTTTGTTAGATTTTTTTGCCCTATTGGGTTTTTCACTAGCAAAGGTTTAATATATCTAATCCTAAAACTATTGGAAATAGAAATCTTAAGATCTTCATTAATTCAAAATTTAGCTAGTTAGTAGTTAGAACTTTGAGTGGCAGTCCCAAATACCTTAAAATTGTTAATTTTACATACAAATGAACATTATACTTTTCTAACCTTTGTTAGATTTTTTTCCCCTATTGGGTTTTTCACTAGCAAAGGTTTAACAGATAAAATAGAAATCCTAACATCTTCATTAATTCAGAATTTAGCTAGTTAGTAGTTAGAACTTTGAGTGGCAGTCTCAAATACCTTAAAATTGTTAATTTTACATACAAATGAACATTATACTTTTCTAACCTTTGTTAGATTTTTTGCCCTATTGGGTTTTTCACTAGCAAAGGTTTAATATATCTAATCTAAAACTATTAGAAATAGAAATCCCAACATCTTCATTAATTCGAAACTTAGCTAGTTAGTAGTTAGAACTTTGAGTGGCAGTCCCAAATACATTAAAATTGTTAATTTTACATATAAATGAACATTATACTTTTCTAACCTTTGTTATATTTTTTTGCCCTATAAGGTTTTTCACTAGCATAGGTTTAATATATCTAATCCTAAGACTATTAGAAATAGAAATCGTAAGATCTTTAATTCAGAATTTAGCTAGTTAGTAGTTAGAAGTTTGAGTGGCAGTCCCAAATACCTTAAAATTGTTAATTTTACATATAAATGAACATTATACTTTTCTAACCTTTGTTAGATTTTTTTGCCCTATTGGGTTTTTCACTAGCAAAGGTTTAATATATCTAATCCTAAAACTATTGGAAATAGAAATCCTAAGATCTTCATTAATTCAAAATTTAGCTAGTTAGTAGTTAGAACTTTGAGTGGCAGTCCCAAATATCTTAAAATTGTTAATTTTACAAATGAACATTATACTTTTCTAACCTTTGTTAGATTTTTTTGCCCTATTGGGTTTTTCACTAGCAAAGGTTTAATATATCTAATCCTAAAACTATTGGAAATAGAAATCCTAACATCTTCATTAATTCAGAATTTAGCTAGTTAGTAGTTAGAACTTTGAGTGGCAGTCCCAAATACCTTAAAATTGTTAATTTTACATACAAATGAACATTATACTTTTCTAACCTTTGTTAGATTTTTTTGCCCTATTGGGTTTTTCACTAGCAAATGTTTAATATATCTAATCCTAAAACTATTGGAAATAGAAATCCTAAGATCTTCATTAATTCAGAATTTAGCTAGTTAGTAGTTAGAACTTTGAGTGGCAGTCCCAAATACCTTAAAATTGTTAATTTTACATACAAATGAACATTATACTTTTCTAACCTTTGTTAGATTTTTTTGCCCTATTGGGTTTTTCACTAGCAAAGGTTTAATATATCTAATCCTAAAACTATTGGAAATAGAAATCCTAAGTTCTTCATTAATTCAGAATTTAGCTAGTTAGTAGTTAGAACTTTGAGTGGTAGTCCCAAATACCTTAAAATTGTTAATTTTACATACAAATGAACATTATACTTTTCTAACCTTTGTTAGATTTTTTTGCCCTATTGGGTTTTTCACTAGTAAAAGTTTGATATATCTAATCCTAAAACTATTGGAAATAGAAATGCTATCATCTTCATTAATTCAAAATATAGCTAGTTAGTAGTTAGAACTTTGAGTGGCAGTCCAAATACCTTAAAATTGTTAATTTTAAATACAAATGAGCGTTATATTTTTCTAACATTTATTAGATTTTTTTGCCGTATTGGGTTTTTCACTAGCAAAGGTTTAATATATCTAATTCTAAAACTATTGAAAATAGAAATCCTAAGATCTTCATTAATTCAGAATTTAGCTAGTTAGTAGTTAGAACTTTGAGTGGCAGTCCCAAATACCTTAAAATTGTTAATTTTACATACAAATGAACATTATACTTTTCTAACCTTTGTTAGATTTTTTTGCCCTATTAGGTTTTTCACTAGCAAAGGTTTAACAGATAAAATAGAAATCCTAACATCTTCATTAATTTAGAATTTAGCTAGTTAGTAGTTAGAACTTTGAGTGGCAGTCCCAAATACCTTAAAATTGTTAATTTTACATACAAATGAACATTATACTTTTCTAACCTTTGTTAGATTTTTTTGCCCTATTGGGTTTTTCACTAGCAAAGGTTTAATATATCTAATCCTAAAACTATTGGAAATAGAAATCCTAAGATCTTCATTAATTCAGAATTTAGCTAGTTTGTAGTTAGAACTTTGAGTGGCAATCCCAAATACCTTAAAATTGTTAATTTTATATACAAATGAACATTATACTTTTCTAACCTTTGTTAGATTTTTTGCCCTATTGGGTTTTTCACTAGCAAAGGTTTAATATATCTAATCCTAAAACTATTAGAAATAGAAATCCCAACATCTTCATTAATTCAAAATTTAGCTAGTTAGTAGTTAGAACTTTGAGTGGCAGTCCCAAATACATTAAAATTGTTAATTTTACATATAAATGAACATTATACTTTTCTAACCTTTGTTATATTTTTTTGCCCTATAAGGTTTTTCACTAGCATAGGTTTAATATATCTAATCCTAAGACTATTAGAAATAGAAATCGTAAGATCTTCTTTAATTCAGAATTTAGCTAGTTAGTAGTTAGAAGTTTGAGTGGCAGTCCCAAATACCTTAAAATTGTTAATTTTACATATAAATGAACATTATACTTTTCTAACCTTTGTTAGATTTTTTTGCCCTATTGGGTTTTTCACTAGCAAAGATTTGATATATCTAATCCTAAAACTATTGGAAATAGAAATCCTAAGATCTTCATTAATTCAAAATTTAGCTAGTTAGTAGTTAGAACTTTGAGTGACAGTCCCAAATACCTTAAAATTGTTAATTTTACATACAAATGAACATTATACTTTTCTAACCTTTGTTAGATTTTATTGCCCTATTGGGTTTTTCACTAGCAAAGGTTTAATATATCTAATCCTAAAACTATTGGAAATAGAAATCCTAAGATCTTCATTAATTCAGAATTTAGCTAGTTAGTAGTTAGAACTTTGAGTGGCAGTCCCAAATACCTTAAAATTGTTAATTTTACATACAAATGAACATTATACTTTTCTAACCTTTGTTAGACTTTTTTGCCCTATTGGGTTTTTCACTAGCAAAGGTTTAATATATCTAATCCTAAAACTATTGGAAATAGAAATGCTAAGATCTTCATTAATTCAAAATTTAGCTAGTTAGTAGTTAGAACTTTGAGTGGCAGTCCCAAATACCTTAAAATTGTTAATTTTACATACAAATGAACATTATACTTTTCTAACCTTTGTTAGATTTTTTTGCCCTATTGGGTTTTTCACTAGCAAAGGTTTAACAGATAAAATAGAAATCCTAACATCTTCATTAATTCAGAATTTAGCTAGTTAGTAGTTAGAACTTTGAGTGGCAGTCCCAAATACCTTAAAATTGTTAATTTTACATACAAATGAACATTATACTTTTCTAACCTTTGTTAGATTTTTTTGCCCTATTGGGTTTTTCACTAGCAAAGGTTTAATATATCTAATCCTAAAACTATTGGAAATAGAAATCCTAAGTTCTTCATTAATTCAGAATTTAGCTAGTTAGTAGTTAGAACTTTGAGTGGCAGTCCCAAATACCTTAAAATTGTTAATTTTACATACAAATGAACATTATACTTTTCTAACCTTTGTTAGATTTTCTTGCCCTATTGGGTTTTTCAATTGTAAAAGTTTAATATATCTAATCTTAAAACTATTGGAAATAGAAATGCTATCATCTTCATTAATTCAAAATTTAGCTAGTTAGTAGTTAGAACTTTGAGTGGCTGTCCAAATACCTTAAAATTGTTAATTTTAAATACAAATGAACGTTATATTTTTCTAACCTTTATTAGATTTTTTTGCCCTATTGGGTTTTTCACTAGCAAAGGTTTAATATATCTAATCCTAAAACTATTGGAAATAGAAATCCTAAGATCTTCATTAATTCAAATTTAGCTAGTTAGTAGTTAGAACTTTGAGTGGCAGTCCCAAATACCTTAAAATTGTTAATTTTACATACAAATGAACATTATACTTTTCTAACCTTTGTTAGATTTTTTTGCCCTATTAGGTTTTTCACTTGCAAAGGTTTAACAGATAAAATAGAAATCCTAACATCTTCATTAATTCAGAATTTAGCTAGTTAGTAGTTAGAACTTTGAGTGGCAGTCCCAAATACCTTAAAATTGAGAATTTTACATACAAATGAACTATATCAATCTTTGTTAGATTTTTTTGCCTATTGGGTTTTTCACTAGCAAAGGTTTAATATATCTAATCCTAAAACTATTGGAAATAGAAATCCTAAGATCTTCATTAATTCAAAATTTAGCTAGTTAGTAGTTAGAACTTTGAGTGGCAGTCCCAAATACCTTAAAATTGTTAATTTTACATATAAATGAACATTATACTTTTCTAACCTTTGTTATATTTTTTTGCCCTATTGGGTTTTTCACTAGCATAGGTTTAATATATCTAATCCTAAGACTATTAGAAATAGAAATCGTAAGATCTTCTTTAATTCAGAATTTAGCTAGTTAGTAGTTAGAACTTTGAGTGGCAGTCCCAAATACCTTAAAATTGTTAATTTTACATACAAATGAACATTATACTTTTCTAACCTTTGTTAGATTTTTTTGCCCTATTGGGTTTTTCACTAGCAAAGATTTAATATATCTAATCCTAAAACTATTGGAAATAGAAATTCTAAGATCTTCATTAATTCAAAATTTAGCTAGTTAGTAGTTAGAACTTTGAGTGACAGTCCCAAATACCTTAAAATTGTTAATTTTACATACAAATGAACATTATACTTTTCTAACCTTTGTTAGATTTTTTTGCCCTATTGGGTTTTTCACTAGCAAAGGTATCTAACAAATAAAATAGAAATCCTAAGATCTTCATTAATTCAGAATTTAGCTAGTTAGTTTTTAGAACTTTGAGTGGCAGTCCCAAATACCTTAAAATTGTTAATTTTACATACAAATGAACATTATACTTTTCTAACCTTTGTTAGATTTTTTTGCCCTATTGGGTTTTTCACTAGCAAAGGTTTAATATATCTAATCCTAAAACTATTGGAAATAGAAATCCTAAGATCTTCATTAATTCAGAATTTAGCTAGTTAGTAGTTAGAACTTTGAGTGGTAGTCCCAAATACCTTAAAATTGTTAATTTTACATACAAATGAACATTATACTTTTCTAACCTTTGTTAGATTTTTTTGCCCTATTGGGTTTTTCACTAGCAAAGGTTTAATATATCTAATCCTAAAACTATTGGAAATAGAAATGCTATCATCTTCATTAATTCAAAATATAGCTAGTTAGTAGTTAGAACTTTGAGTGGCAGTCCCAAATACCTTAAAATTGTTAATTTTAAATACAAATGAATGTTATATTTTTCTAACCTTTATTAGATTTTTTTGCCCTATTGGGTTTTTCACTAGCAAAGGTTTAATATATCTAATCCTAAAACTATTGAAAATAGAAATCCTAAGATCTTCATTAATTCAGAATTTAGCTAGTTAGTAGTTAGAACTTTGAGTGGCAGTCCCAAATACCTTAAAATTGTTAATTTTACATACAAATGAACATTATACTTTTCTAACCTTTGTTAGATTTTTTTGCCCTATTAGGTTTTTCACTAGCAAAGGTTTAACAGATAAAATAGAAATCCTAAGATCTTCATTAATTCAGAATTTAGCTAGTTAGTAGTTAGAACTTTGAGTGGTAGTCCCAAATACCTTAAAATTGTTAATTTTACATACAAATGAACTGTATCTAATCTTTGTTAGATTTTTTTGCCCTATTGGGTTTTTCACTAGCAAAGGTTTAATATATCTAATCCTAAAACTATTGGAAATAGAAATCCTAAGATCTTCATTAATTCAGAATTTAGCTAGTTAGTAGTTAGAACTTTGAGTGGCAATCCCAAATACCTTAAAATTGTTAATTTTACATACAAATGAACATTATATTTTTCTAACCTTTGTTAGATTTTCTTGCCCTATTGGGTTTTTTCACTTTTAAAGGTTTAATATATCTAATCTAAAACTATTGGAAATAGAAATCCTAAGATCTTCATTAATTCAAAATTTAGCTAGTTAGTAGTTAGAACTTTGAGTGGCAGTCCCAAATACCTTAAAATTGTTAATTTTACATAAAAATGAACATTATACTTTTCTAACCTTTGTTAGATTTTTTTGCCCTATTGGGTTTTTCACTAGCAAAGGTTTAATATATCTAATCCTAAAACTATTGAAAATAGAAATCCTAAGATCTTCATTAATTCAGAATTTAGCTAGTTAGTAGTTAGAACTTTGAGTGGCAGTCCCAAATACCTTAAAATTGTTAATTTTACATACAAATGAACATTATACTTTTCTAACCTTTGTTAGATTTTTTTGCCCTATTGGGTTTTTCACTAGCAAAGGTTTAATAGATAAAATAGAAATCCTAAGATCTTCATTAATTCAAAATTTAGCTAGTTAGTAGTTAGAACTTTGAGTGGCAGTCCCAAATACCTTAAAATTGTTAATTTTACATACAAATGAACATTATACTTTTCTAACCTTTGTTAGATTTTTTTGCCCTATTGGGTTTTTCACTAGCAAAGGTTTAATATATCTAATTCTAAAACTATTGGAAATAGAAATCCTAAGATCTTCATTAATTCAGAATTTAGCTAGTTAGTAGTTAGAACTTTGAGTGGCAGTCCCAAATACCTTAAAATTGTTAATTTTACATACAAATGAACATTATATTTTTCTAACTTTTGTTAGATTTTTTTGGATCTATTGGGTTTTTCACTAACAAAGGTTTGATATGTCTAATCCTAAAACTATTGGAAATAGAAATCCTAAGATCTTCATTAATTCAGAATTTACTTAGTTAGTAGTTAGAACTATGAGTGGCAGTCCCAAATACCTTGAAATTATTAATTTTACATATAAATGAACATTATACCTATGAGTGGCAGTCCCAAATACCTTGAAATTATTAATTTTACATATAAATGAACATTATACTTTTCTAACCTTTGTCATATTTTTTTGCCCTATAAGGTTTTTCACTAGCATAGGTTTAATATATTTAATCGTAAGACTATTAGAAATAGAAATCTTAAGATTTTCTTTAATTCAGATTTTAGCTAGTTAGTAGTTAGAAGTTTGAGTGGCAGTCCCAAATACCTTAAAATTGTTAATTTTACATACAAATGAACATTATACTTTTCTAACCTTTGTTAGATTTTTTTGCCCTATTGGGTTTTTCACTATCAAAGATTTCATATATCTATTCCTAATACTTTTGGAAATAGAAATCCTAAGATCTTCATTAATTCAAAATTTAGCTAGTTAGAAGTTAGAACTTTGAGTGGCAGTTCCAAATACCTTAAAATTGTTAATTTTACATACAAATGAACATTATACTTTTCTAACCTTTGTTAGATTTTCTTACCCTGTTGGGTTTTTCGGTTGCAAAGGTTTAATATATCTAATCTAAAACTATTGGAAATAGAAATCCTAAGATCTTCATTAATTCTAAATTTAGCTAGTTGATTGTTAGAACTTTGAGTGGCAGTCCCAAATACCTTAAAATTGTTAATTTTACATACAAATGAACATTATACTTTTCAAACCCTTGTTAGATTTTTTTGCCCTATTGGGTTTTTCACTAGCAAAGGTTTGATATATCTAATCCTAAAACTATTGGAAATAGAAATCCTAAGATCTTCATTAATTCAGAATTTAGCTAGTAAGTAGTTAGAACTTTGAGTGGTAGTCCCAAATACCTTAAAATTGTTAATTTTACATATAAATGAACATTATACTTTTCTAACCTTTGTTATATTTTTTTGCCCTATAAGGTTTTTCACTGGCATAGGTTTAATATATCTAATCCTAAGACTATTAGAAATAGAAATCGTAAGATTTTCTTTAATTCAGAATTTAGTTAGTTAGTAGTTAGAACTTTGAGTTGCCAGTCCCAAATACCTTAAAACATTTACTTTTACATACAAATGAACATTATACTTTTCTAACCTTTGTTAGATTTTTTTGCCCTATTGGGTTTTTCACTAGCAAAGATTTGATATATCTAATCCTAAAACTGTTGGAAATAGAAATTCTAAGATCTTCATTAATTCAAAATTTAGCTAGTTAGTAGTTAGAACTTTGAGTGACAGTTCCCAAATACCTTAAAATTGTTAATTTTACATATGAATGAACATTATACTTTTCTAACCTTTGTTAGATTTTCTTACCCTATTGGGTTTTTCGGTTGCAAAGGTTTAATATATCTAATCTTAAAGCTATTTGAAATAGAAATCCTAAGATCTTCATTAATTCAAAATTTAGCTAGTTAGTAGTTAGAACTTTGAGTGGCAGTCCCAAATACCTTAAAATTGTTAATTTTACATACAAATGAACATTATACTTTTCTAACCTTTGTTAGATTTTTTTGTCCTATTGGGTTTTTCACTAGCAAAGGTTTAATATATCTAATCCTAAAACTATTGGAAATAGAAATCCTAAGATCTTCATTAATTCAGAATTTAGCTAGTTAGTAGTTAGAACTATGAGTGGCAGTCCTAAGTACCTTAAAATTGTTAATTTTACATATAAATGAACATTATACTTTTCTAACCTTTGTTATATTTTTTTGCCCTATAAGGTTTTTCACTAGCATAGGTTTAATATATCTAATCCTAAGACTATTAGAAAAAGAAATCGTAAGATTTTCTTTAATTCAGAATTTAGCTAGTTAGTAGTTAGAACTTTGAGTGACAGTCCCAAATACCTTAAAATTGTTAATTTTACATACAAATGAACATTATACTTTTCTAACCATTGTTAGATTTTTTTGCCCTATTGGGTTTTTCACTAGCAAAGATTTGATATATCTAATCCTAATACTTTTGGAAATAGAAATCCTAAGATCTTCATTAATTCAAAATTTAGCTAGTTAGTTAGAACTTTGAGTGGCAGTCCCAAATACCTTAAAATTGTTAATTTTATATACAAATGAACATTATATTTTTCTAACCTTTGTTAGATTTTCTTACCCTGTTGGGTTTTTCGGTTGCAAAGGTTTAATATATCTAATCAGATAGCTATTGGAAATAGAAATCCTAAGATCTTCATTAATTCAAAATTTAGCTAGTTAGTAGTTAGAACTTTGAGTGGCAGTCCCAAATACCTTAAAATTGTTAATTTTACATAGAAATGAACATTATACTTTTATAACCTTTGTTAGATTTTATTGCCCTATTGGGTTTTTCACTAGCAAAGGTTTAATATATCTAATCCTAAAACTATTGGAAATAGAAATCCTAAGATCTTCATTAATTTAGAATTTAGCTAGTTAATAGTTAGAACTTTGAGTGGCAGTCCCAAATACCTTAAAATTGTTAATTTTACATACAAATGAACATATACTTTTCTAACGTTTGTTAGATTTTAATGCGCTATTCGGTTTGTCGCTAGCAAAGGTTTAATATATCTAATCCTAAAACTATTGGAAATAGAAATCCTAAGATCTTCATTAATTCTGAATTTAGCTAGTTAGTAGTTAGAACTTTGAGTGGTAGTTCCAAATACCTTAAAATTTATAATTTTACTTACAAATAAATATTATACTTTTCTAACATTTGTTAGATTTTTTTGCCCTATTGGGTTTTTCACTAGCAAAGGTTTAATATATCTAATCATAAAACTGTTGGAAATAGAAATCCTAACTTCTTCATTAATTTTGAATTTAGCTAGTTAGTAGTTAGAACTTTGAGTGGCAGTCCCAAATACCTTAAAATTGTTAATTTTACATACAAATGAACATTATACTTTTCTAACCTTTGTTAGATTTTTTGCCCTATTGGGTTTTTCACTAGCAAAGGTTTAATATATCTAATCCTAAAACTATTGGAAATAGAAATCCTAAGATCTTCATTAATTCAAAATTTAGCTAGTTAGTAGTTAGAACTTTGAGTGGTTGTCCCAAATACCTTAAAATTGTTAATTTTACATACAAATGAACATTATACTTTTCTAACCTTTGTTAGATTTTTTTACCCTATTGGGTTTTTCACTAGCAAAGGTTTAATATATCTAATCCTAAAACTATTGGAAATAGAAATCCTAACATCTTCATTAATTCAAAATTTAGTTAGTAGTTAGAACTTTGAGTGGCAGTCCCAAATACCTTAAAATTGTTAATTTTACATACAAATGAACATTATACTTTTCTAACCTTTGTTAGATTTTTTTGCCCTATTGGGTTTTTCACTAGCAATGGTTTTGACAGTAATATTCTTTGTGTGATGAAAATGGATGTCCACACTAAAAAATTTAGTTTATCATGTAGGTTAGAACATCTTTCTAGGTATATGTTGAGGGCCTAAATCTTGATCCAATAAAATAAATTGTGAATCAATTTACTCAAAATGAGCAAATAAATTCTCTTGATTCAAATCAGCGGAATTGTCTTGAGATCTAATCCAAGTGAATCCAAGTAAAAGTACGCGGTAAAGCCAAAAAAGACAGGATAATTACCTGACAACTTGCAAAATTTTATTAATGCTTGAAGCAAACTCACAACTTTACATATTATAAACTGAAATTCTCATGGCTATTTATAGCTTTACAATTCCTTAATAATCAAGACTTTCCTGAAAAGAAATAATAACTGAAAAGGAAATAATATCAAACTGCATAATGAAAACTTAAAAGTAAATAAAATCTAAACCTTAAAGGAAACAATATCGATTCCTAAAAGGAAATAATATCAATTCCTAAAAGGAAATAATATTAAATTCTACATGGAAATAACTATGATTTAACTATATTTCTAAATTAAATTAATCCTAATTTAAATGAAATCCTAATTCTAGTTGGGATTGACCAACTTTTTGACCAAAGTTGACCAGCTCTTTGACCTGCAATTTCAAGTCTCTTATCATTCCCCAATTCTTCAAAATTACCCTTGTCCTCAAGGGTAGGATCCTGTCTTTCGTCTCACCATAATCTTCTCCAACACTTTTGATTTGACTATTTCCTCGTCCAATTAGCGAAACAGTACCATCGTTAATGAATCCAAATTCATAATTGGCAAACCAAATTCCATGGTTAGAATTTGGTGACTTAACAATAACGTGATCCCAATATCAAACGCGAAGGCCTCTATTCAAAATTCTTCCCACATGAGAAAAGCCATCAACATGTGGCGCAAGCATGCCAACACAAACACTTTTATGATCTCCATTGGTGCTAGTTTTATGGTAATTAAAAAAAAAAGAAAACAAATCTTAGCATGCTCCATGATAAAATTTACAGCTCCTGGGTCCCACTTGAAATCTTGTAGCTTGTAAGCCACAACTCCCACTCCAACATTCATCGAACATAATTCAGCATGATACTCGTTATCACCCTCAAGCCATTCAATTTCTACATACTTATCAAAAGAAGCGTAAACATGACCTTAACATTTTTCATCAACACTAGCCTCCATCAACTCTTTGGTTTTGATAATGCGAATCAACGCTTTCGCTTCCTTCAGATTCTCCGGTAGCTTCTCCGTCACCGCCAACGACTTTGTTGTTTCTGGTTTGGATTTAATAATGCTCACTTTTGCTTCTTTGATCAATATCAAAGCTTGCCGTGACGCACCATCAACAATAGCCATACCTAGTCCTTTAACTCTATAATCTAGTACACTTTCATCTCCAAACCCCTTCAATTCGAACCACCCTAATCCATAATCAAATGCCTCCATCTCTCGAGTTTCAAATTTAGGTGAATTCTCTATCAATGTTTTGAATTTATGTTGAGCAGTCCTCTTGCTCACATATTCGGTTGATTGAGGAAGAGTTTTGGATTGTTAAGTTCTCTCCTTCGTGGCTCTTCGAATTTCTTCAACAACACCTAATAATTATGCCATTGAAGTAGACAAATTTGTCATTGACTTCAATAAACTCGATTGGCTTTTTTTCCAAGGTTTCTAATCTTTTGACCTTCATCTCCCTCAATTCCATCACATTACCATACTCAAATTCTCTCAATGACATTATTTTCTTTTCAAACACTCCAATCAAACTCCCAAAGAATTAATGCTGACGAACTCTCAATAATTTTTTTTCAAAAATCTCACAAATTTTTTTTTTCCCATGCACTCTCAATAAAAGCACCAAATTATTGATGACTTAAATCTTGATTCGATAACAAGATAAATTGTGAATCAATTTACTCATAGAATGAGCAAATAAATTCTCTAGATTTAAACCAACATAATTGCCTTGAGATCTAGCCCAAGCGAATCCAAGTAAAACTACCTAGAATAGCTGAAAAACACAAGATAATTACCTGCAGAATTTTATTAATGCTTAAAGCAAACTCACAACTTCTTCACATATTATAAACTAAAATTCTCATGGCTATTTATAGCTTTGGAATTCCTTAATAATCAAGACTTTCTTGAAAAGAAATAATAACTGAAAAGAAAATAATATCAAACTAATTAATGAAAACTTGAAAGTAAATAGAATCTAAACCTTGAAGGAAACAATATCAATTCCTAAAAGGAAATAATATTAAATTCTAAGTAGAAATAGTCATTATTTAATAATATTCCTAAATTAAATTAATCCTAATTTAAATGAAATCCTAATTCTAGTTGGGATTGACCAACTCTTTGACCAAAGTTGACTAGCTCTTTGACCCACAATTTCAAGTCTCTTATTAGTATAAAACAAAGCTTTAAGTAATTTAAAATAACCATATAAGTTCATTACATAATTTAGCTAATGCTATGTGTGGTTACTCATTTACATACAAATGAACAATATACTCATTTTTTTTTTTTTTCCCCTCATCGAGTTTTTCACTAGCAAACGTTTTTGAAGGTGTATTCTTTGTAGGATGTAAATGGACATCCACAATAAAAAATTGAGTTTAATATGTAGGTCCAAACATCTCTCTAAATATCGAGTAACTTTAAGTAAATGAATAAACAATTGCATACTAAGTACAAACAAACCAAACCTTTAAATAATGTTTCTAACCCTGAAACTATTAGAAAAAGAAATTCTAAGACCTTCATTAATTCAAATTTTTGCTAGTTAGAACTTTGAGCGAAAGTTTATATCCCAAATACCATAAAATTGTTAATTTTACATACAAATATATGTTATACTTTTCTAACCTTTGTTAGTATTTTTTGCCCCATTGCGTTTTTTTTACTAATAAAGGTCTTTAGAGGAATGTTCTTTCTATGATTTAAATACATGTCCACAATAAAAAAATTTAGTTTACTATGTAGGTCCAAATATCTTTCTAGGTATAAAACAAAACTTTAAGTAATTTAAAATAACTATATAAGTTCATCACATAATTTAGCTAATGTTATGTGTGGTTACTCATTTACATAAAAATGAACAATGTACTTTTTTCCTCCTTTCCTAGTTTTTTTTTCCCCATTGGGTTTTTCACTAGCAATTGTTTATAGAGGTATATTCTTTGTATGATGTAAATGGGTCTCCACACAAAAACCAAAAAATAAAAAAAAGTTTAATATGTAGGTTCAAATATCTCTTTGGATATAAAACAAAGCTTCGAGTAACTTTAAGTAAATGAATAACCAATAGTATATTAAACACACCCAAACCAAACCTTTAAACAATATTTTTAATCTTGAAACTGTTAGAAATAGAAATCCTAGAATCTTCATTAATTCAAATTTTTGCTGGTTATAACTTTGAGTGAAAATTAATACCCCACATATCTTAAAATTTTTAATTTTACACATAAACGACGTTATACTCTTCTAACCTTTTTGAGGGTTTTTTGCCCCATTGGGTGTTTTACCAGTTAAGGTTTTTAAAGGAATATTCTTTGTATAATTTAAATGGATGTCCACAATAAAAAATTTAGTTTACTATGTAGGTCCAAACATCATTTTAGGTATAAAACAAAGCCTTAAGCAATTTAAAATAACCATATAATTTCAGCACATAATTTAGTTAATGCTATGTGTGGCTACTCATTTACATACAAATGAATAATATACTCTTTTTTCCTTTCCTAGTTCTTTTTTCCCCATCAGGTTTTTCACTAGCAAAAATTTTTGGAGGTATATTCTTTGTATGATGTAAATGGATGTCCATAATAAAAAATTAATTAGGTCCGAACATTTCTCTAGATATAAAACAAAACTTTGAGTAACTTTATAATAAATGAATAAACGATAGCATACTTAAACACAAACAAATCAATGTTTTTCTAATGTTTTTAATCTTAAAACTATTAGAAATAGAAATCTTATATCTTAATTAATTCAAATTTTTGCTAGTTAGAACTTGAGTGGTAGTTTATACTTCAAATACCTTAAAATTATTAATTTTACATGCAAATAAATATTATACTCTGTTAACTTTTGTTAGGTTTTTTTGCTTCATTGGGTTTTTTTACTAATAAAGGTTTTTAGAGGAATGTTCTTTCCAATGTTTTAAAAGGTGAAAGGTGAGGCGAGGCGAGGCGAGGCGATTGAAGCTATAGCCTCGACGCCAAATAAAAATAGATTAAAAAAAAAAAAAAAACCCTAACATATAAAATCATTTATAACATTTTAAAATATTATGAAAAGCAATATTAAAACCACAAATATCAAACAAATAAAACCAAGTAACCAACACAACAAATAGGGATCATCCATATCATCCTAAACATAAAATCATCCATATAAAATTTTAACATACAAGATATCAAATGATTAATGATCAGTAGGGCTATTAAATAAAGAATCATTTGAATTTAGTGGCCTAAAATTTGGATCAAAATATGGAGGCATGGTTGAATCTGCAAGTAAAGTTTCATCTCCATCATCCTCGTCATTATATCTGATTCTTGCATCACCTCCTCATCACTACTCTCATCCTCCTCCAACTCAAGTTCCTCGGCCTCTTGGCGTATATTCTTTCCTTTGTCTAACAAATAATATAAAATAATATTTTAGTGATTATATCATTAACTTTAATAGAATTTACTACATTTAATTAGAGAATAACTTACCTCCAATCCTCTTTCTCTTATAGGTTAGTTGTCGACTACCATTTAGTTGACTCATATTAACTCCTAAGAATTCATCATTCACCCATTCATCATTAGAAGGCACATCATCACTAATAACCAAGGGATTCTCATCATCTTTTAGTGTCTGCTTCTTCAAGTATCTATGTTGGAGTCTTCTATTGTACATAATGTACACCAAATCATTCAATCTCTAAGTTTTCAATTGATTTCTCTTCTTTATATGAATCATATTAAAAGCACTCCAATTCCTCTCACAGGCAGAGGACGAGCAAGTGAGACTCAAAATCCTCACAGCAAAATATTTAAGTTCAGGGGTGTCAGCTCCATATTGCATAAACAAATTAACAATGATAAATGATAGCTTCATATACCAAGGCTACGTTTGTACATAGTATTCTTTGCCAATGAATATCCAAACATCTCTCTTTTCTGCTTATAGTCATCCATTTGACAATAAGCCTTAACTTTATCTCTCATTGGTAAAAAGTTTCTCCACGCACATAATGACCCCCTGATTAATCTTTGGATGCTTGGAAGGATTTTCACTATAATGAAATTGGGGATTGAAGAAGTAAGCAGCTGCATGCAAATTACGGTGCAATTGAAACTCCCCTTTGTCATCAATAATGTTCTATATCTCCTTGTAAGCTCCTAAATAATTTCCAAAGGTTTCGACTATTTCCTCCTTAGCTTTATCAATTGCACCATAAATGAATTCCATTGTAGGAACATTTTTAGAATCCATCATCCTCAACACATTCGTAATGGGCCTAGTTTTCTTCAATGCATAAGACATACTATGTCAGAAGCTCCCATTCGTCAATATGATTTTTTTAATTGCTTTTCCCCCCGGTTTTTTAGCCCAACTACTCTCTCGCCACTCTCGTGAAATAAACATCTCCTGCAATTGTGCTTTTAGACTGTACATACTTTGTAAAGTCAAGTATGTAGTCGCAAATCTCGTAGGGCCAGGACAAACCAAATCTTTCTTCGTATGGGTCCTCATTAAGGTCAACACCCACCTGTGATTGTAGATGAAGTTACTCACCTATTATAGAACAATAATAAAAATATTAACAATTAGAAAATAATTATAGTAAAAACAATATTGATAAAGTAATTGATATTTACCTTCTTTGCTTTAAATAAGACATTTTTGTGTTGAGGAAGTTTTCCAATTTTCTCAAGCATTAAATCAATGCAATGAGTAGCGCACGGTGTCCACCATAGGCGTTTCCTCTTCTCTATCAACATTTCACCCGCTTTTTTATAGTTGGATGCATTATCCGTCACTGCTTGAACAACAAGATCTTCACCAATTTCTTCAACTACATCATCTAGTAGCTTAAACAATAACTTTGCATCTTTCATCGCATCACTTACATCAGTTGATTTCAAAAATACTGTACCTTACAAATTGTTCACAAGAAAGTTCACCAATTGCCTTCCTCTCATATCTTTCCAGCCATCCGACAATATTGACACCCCTGTCTTTGGCCATGTCTTCTTTATGTCATCAACAACAGCTACTACGTTGGCTACATCGTCATTCAAAAAGTTAGTGCGAATCTCATATGGTTTAGGAGGTTTTAAACCACGCCTATAATTGCCAATTGATCGGCACATACTAATGAATAAAGGACTCTGGGCAACATTAAATACAATCCCATTCTCAAAGAAGGATCTATTAATGTCCAAACATGTTCAATAGCGTGCTTCCTTTTCACTTTCTATAGACGGTCTCTCTCGCTCCACCTACACATCATCCTCAGAAACATTCATAAAAAACCTATCAATTGGTCCTCTGATTTCTCTTTGGGACATCTAAGCTGAGGTTGAATCTTCTGTAGATGGAGTGTTAAAGTTGATAGAGTTATCAAGTCTTTCTTCCTGTGCTAGTTGAGCTTGCTCTTTAGCATCTCTAGTTTTGGCAATGTACTTCTTTATTCATCCCGAATTTCCGAGGCAACTTTCTCACATGGGGTAGCATTCCCATGAGTTTCCGCAAGGTGCTCTTTCAATCTATACACCCCTCCTTTGATTACTTTGTCAAAAAAAATGCAGCAAACATACTTGTATGCCTTCTGTTCACCAAATTCAACCTCAATCCCATACTTCGAAGTCGGATCTTTCCGGTTCGACATCCCACACAAAATTTACAACAATATCATGTACAAACACTAATTAAATTTAAACAAAAACCAAGATTGAAACCAATAAACACTTGCAACAATATATACAACCATAAATAATATTTGATACAATAAAAAGCCAATACAATTTCAAAGTGATAAATTTCACACCTCATCCAAATCTAAAATGTATTATAACATTTTTCTTGCATACCATGCAATCAACACATTTTTCGTGCTACATAGGAAAAGAATAGATAAGCACTTGCAACAATACATACAACCACAAACAATATCAAAGTAATGTGCTAAAAGTCTAAAACCAAAACCAAAATCTATTGTTTAACAAGTAAAAAGCTGAAATAATTGAAAAACTTACATGACAAAGTCGGATTTTAGACTTCGGCGAGCTGCAGATGGAGGAGATGAGCTGTAAATGCCAATTTTAGAGAGTTGAGTGATGGAGACGAACTGTAGATGCTGATTTCAGAGACTTGAGTGATGGAGAGTGTTTGGAGACTTGAGGATTTGAGAGATTTTAAGAGAAAATGAAAGAAAATGGAGAGAGAGATCGTGAAAAGGAGGGTGCCAGCAGAATGGAAGCTATCGGTCTTCATTAGGTTTTTTAAACAAAAAAAAAGCAATTGAAATGTTCATTTTACCCTTAAAAAAAACCCCCCACCTATGACTGCCTTAGCCTCAAAAGGCGGGGTTTTTTTACTGCCCACCTCTAGAGAGTGCCTTGAGGCGCTTTTTGCAGCGAGGCGGCAAGAGGCGCCACCTCGCCTCGTCTTTTCAAACACTGGTTCTTTCTATGATTTAAATAATGTCCACAATAAAAAATTTAGTTTACTATGTAGGTCCAAACATCTTTCTAGGTATAAAACAAAACTTTGAGTAATTTAAAATAACTAGCAAAGGTTTTTAGAGATATATTCTTCATATGATGTAAATGGATATTCACAATAAAAAATTGAGTTTAATATGTTGGTTACTCATTTACATACAAATAAATAATGTACCTTTTTTCTCCTTTCCTTGTTTTTTTTACCCCTATTGGGCTTTTCACTAGGAAAGGTTTTAAGAGATATTCTTCAGATGATGTAAATGGATATCCACAATAAAAAATTGAGTTTAATATGTTGGTTCAAACATCTTTATAGATATAAAATAAAACTTCGAGTAACTTTAAGTACATGAATAGACAATAGCATACTAAATACAAAGAAACCAAACTTTTAAATAATGTATGTAATCTTAAAACTATTAGAAATAGAAATCTTAGGATGTTCATTAATTCAAATTTTTGCTAGTTAGAACTTTGAGTGGCGATTTACACCCCAAATACCTTAGCATTGTTAATTTTACATACAAATGAATTTTATACTTACATTTGTTAATTCTTTGTATGATTTAAATGGATGTTCACAATAAAAAATTTAGTTTGCTATGTAGGTCCAAACATCTTCTAGGTACAAAACAAAGCTTTAAGTGATTTTAAATAAGTTTATTACATAATTTAGCTAAAATGCTATTTGTGGGTACTCATTTACATACAAATTAATAATATACTCTTTCCTTTCTTTCTTTTTTTCCCCATGGGGTTTTTCGTTAGCCAAGGTTTTTGGAGGTATATTCTTTGTATGATGTAAATGGATATCCACAATAAAAAACTGAGTTTAATATGTAGGTCCGAACATCTCTCTAGATATAAAACAAAACTTTAAGTTTTTTTAAGTAAATGAATAAAAAATAGCATACTAAACACAAACAAACCAAACCTTTAAATAATGTTTTTAAACATAAAACTAGTAGAAATAGAAATACTAGGATCTTAATTAATTCAAATATTTGCTAGTTAGAACTTTGAGTGGCAGTTTATACCCCAAATAACTTAAAATTGTTAATTTTACATACAAATAAATATTATACTCTTCTTACATTTGTAAGGATTTTTTGCTACATTGGGTTTTTTACTAGTTAAGTTTTTTAGAGGAATATTCTATGTATGATGTAAATGGATGTCCACAATAAAATCTTGAGTTTAATATGTAGGTCCAAACATCTCTCTAGATATAAAACAAAACTTTGAGTAACTTTAAGTAACCTAATAAACAATAGTATGCTAAATACAAACAGACCGAACCTTTAAAAAATGTTTTTAATCTTGAAACTATTAGAAATATAAATCTTAGGATCCTTATTTATTCAAAATTTTGCTGGTTAGAACTTTGAGTGACAGTTTAAACTCTAAATACCTTAAAATTGTTTACTCTTATAATCTTTGTTAATTTTTTTTTTTTTTTTGCCCCATTTGGTTTTTTTTTTTAGTTAAGATTTTTATAGGAGTATTCTTTGTATAATTTAAATCGATGTCCACAATAAAAAATTCAGTTACCATATGGGTACAAACATCTTTCTACATATAAAACAAAGCTTTAAGTAAATTTAAATAACCATATAAATTCATTACATAATTTAGCTAATGCTATGTGTAGTATAAATTCATTACATAATTTGGTTTATTATGTGAGTCCAAACATCTTTCTTGGTATCAACAAAGGTTTAAGTAAGTTTAAATAAGCATATAAATTCATTTTACATAATTTAGCTAATGTTATGTGTGATTACTCATTTACATACAAATGAATAATATACTCTTTTTCCCTTTCTTAGTTTTTTTCCTCCATCAGGTTTTTCACTAGCAAAGGTTTTTGGAGGTATATTCATCGTATGATGTAAATGGATGTCGACAATATAAAATTGAGTTTAATATGTAGGTCCGAACATCTCTCTAGATATAAAGGAAAACTTCGAGTAACTTTAAGTAAATGAATAAACAATAGCTTACTAAATACCAACAAACCAAACCTTTAAATAATATTTTTAATCCTGAAACTTTAGAAATAGAAATCCTAGTATCTTCATTTATTCAAATTTTTGCTGGTTAGAACTTTGAGTGGCAGTTTATTCTCCAAATACCTTAAAATTGTTAATTTTACAAACAAATGAATATTATACTCTCCTAACCTTTGTTAGGATTTTTTGCCCTATTGGGTTTTTTACTAGTTAAGGTTTTCAGAGGAATATTTTTTGTATGATTTTAATCAATGTCTACAATTAAAAATTTAGCGTACTATATAGGTCCAAACATCTTTGTTGGTATAAAACAATGCTTTAAGAAAGTTTAAATAACCATATAGGTTCATTACATTATTTAGCTAATCTTATGTGTGGTTACTTATTTACATACAAATGAATAATATATTCTTTTTTCCTTTCCTAGTTTTTTTTTCCCCATCGGGTTTTTCACTACCACAGTTTTTTAGAGGTATATTCTTTGTATGATGTAAATGGATATCCACAATAAAAATTTGAGCTTAATATGTGGGTCCAAATATCTCTCTGGATATAAAATAAAACTTAGAGTAACTTTAAGCAAATGAATAAACAATAGTATACTAAACACAAACAAACCCAGCCTTTAAATAATATTTCTAATCCTGAAGCTATTAGAAATAGAAACCTTAGGGTCTTCATTAATTCAAATTTTTGCTAGTTAGAACTTTGAGTGTCAATTTATACCCAAATACATTAAAATTGTTAATTTTACATACAAATGAATCTTATATTCTTCTAACCTTTGTTACTTTTTTTTTTGGTTCATTGGGTTTTTTTACTAGTATAGGTTTTTATACAAATGTTCTTTGTATGACTTAAATGGATGTCTATAATATAAAATTTAGTTTACTTTGTAGTTCCAAACAACTTTCTAGGTATAAAACAAAACTTTAAGTAATTTAAAATAATCATATAAGTTCATCACATAATTTAGCTAAATGCTATCTATGGTTACTCATTTACATATAAAAGTTCATCACATAATTTAGCTAAATGCTATCTATGGTTACTCATTTACATATAAATGAATAATATATATAGATTTTTCCTTTCCAAGTCTTTTTTCTCCCCATCATGTTTTTCATTAGTAAAGGTTTTCGGAGATATATCATTTGTATGGTGTAAATTGATGTCCACAATAAAAACTTGAGTTTAATATGTAGGTTCAAACATCTCTCTAGATATAAAACAAAACTTTGAGTAACTTAAAGTAAATGAATAAACAATAGCATACTAAACAAAAACTAACCAAACTTTTAAATAATGTATCTAATCCTAAAACTATTATATATAGAAATCTTAGGATCATCGTTAATTCAAATTTTTGCTAGTTAGGACTTTGAGTGGCAGAACCCCAAATACCTTAAAATTGTTAATTTTATATGCAAATGAATATTATACCCTTATAAGCTTTGTTATTATTATTATTAATAATAATTTTTTGCCTCATTGGTTTTTTTACTAGTAACGGTTTTAGAGGAATATTCTTTATTCGATTTAAATGGATGTCTACAATAAAAAATTTAGTTTACAATGTAGGTCCAAACATCTTTCTAAGGGTAAAACAAAGCTTTAAGTGATTTTAAATAACAATATAAGTTTATTACATAATTTAGCTAATGCTATGTGTGGTTATTCATTTACATACAAATAAATAATATATTCTTTTTTTCTTTTCTTTTTTTTTCCTTATGGAGTTATTTCACTAGCAAAAGTTTTTGGTGGTATATTCTTTGTATAATGTACATGGATATCCATAATAAAAAATTGAGTTTAATATGTGGGTTCGAAAATCTCTCTGGATATAAAACAAAACTTCGAGTAACTTTAAGTAAATGAATAAACAATAGTATACTCAACACAAATAATCCAAACCTTTAAATAATGTTTCTAATCTTGAGATTATTAGAAATAGAAATCTTAGGATCTTCATTAATTCAAATTTTTGTTAGTTAGAACTTTGAGTGCCAATTTATACCCTAAATACATTAAAATTGTTAATTTTACATACAAATGAATCTTATACTCTTCTAACCTTTGTTAGTTTTTTTGCCCATTGGGTTTTTTACTCGTAAAGGTATTTAGAGGAATGTTCTATGTATGATTTAAATGGATGTCCATAATAAAAAATTTAGTTTAGTTTGTAGGTCCAAACAACTTTCTAAGTATAAAACAAAGCCTTAAGTAATTTAAAATAATCATATAAATTCATCACATAAATTAGCTAATGCTATGTGTGGTTACTCATTTACATACAAATGAATAATATATATTTTTTTCTTTCCTAGTTTTTTCCCCCCAATTGGGTTTTTCATTAGCAAACGTTTTTGGAGATATATTCTTTGTGTGATGTAAATGGATGTCTACAAAAAAAAATTAGTTTACTATGTTGGCCCAAACATCTTTCTAGGTATAAAGTAAAGATTTAGGTAATTTTAAATAATCATATAAGTTCATTACATAATTTAGCTAATGCTATGTGTGGTTACTCATTTGTATACAAATAAATAATATACTCTTTTTTACTTTCCTAGTTTTTTTTTTTTTCTCATTGGGTTTTTCACTAACTATGGTTTTTGGAGGCATATTCTTTGTATGATTTTAACGGCTGTCCACCATAAAAATTGAGTTTAATATGTAGGTCCAAACATCTCTCTGTATATAAAACAAAACTTCCAGTAACTTCAGGTAAATGAATAAACAATAATACTAAACATCAATAAACCAAACTTTTAAATAATATTTCTAACCCTGAAACTATTAGAAATAGTAGGACCTTCACTAATTCAAATTTTTGCTAGTCAGAACTTTAGGTGGTAGTTTATACTCCAAATATCTTAAAATTGTTAATTTTACATACAAATGAACCATTGTTAGTTTTTTTGGCCCCATTAGGTTTTTTACTATTAAAGGTTTTTAGAAGAATATTCTTTGTATGATTTAATTGGATGTCCATATTAAAAAATTTTATTTTACTATATAGGCCTAAACATACTTTATAGGTATAAAACAAAGCTTTAAGTTATTTTAAAAAATCGTATAAGTTCATTATATAGTTTAGCTAATGCCATGTGTGGTTACTCATTTACATACAAATGAATAATATACTCTTTTTTCCTTTCCTTCTTTTTTTTTCCCATCAGGTTTTTCATTAGCTAAGGTTTTTGGAGGCATATTTTTTGTATAATGTAAATGGATGTCCACAATAAAAAGTTGAGTTTAATATGCTGGTCCAAATATCTCTCTAGATATAAAACAAAACTAAGAGTAAATTTCAGTTAACGAGTGAACAATTGCATATTAAACACAAACAAACCAAACATTTAAATAATGTTTCCCTGAAACTATTACAAATAGAAATTCTAGAATCTTCATTAATTCAAATTTTAGCTAGTTAGAACTTTGAGTGGCAGTTTATACCTCTAATACCTTAAAATTGTTAATTTTACATATAAATGAATATTATACTCTTCTAAACTCTATTAGTCTTTTTTGCTCTATTGGGTTTTTTACTAGTAAAGGTTTGTAGAGGAATGTTTTTTGTATGATTTAAAGCGATGTCCACAATAATAAATTTAGTTTACTATGTAGGTCTAAACATCTTTTTGGGTATAAAACATGGTGTAGTGGAAGTTGTTTCGAAATCAAAATAAATAAATAGTAAAAAACAATAAAACTAAAACATAAAATTTTATTATCATTCAAGAAAATAATCATTAATATGCTAAACTCAAATAAACCAAGCCTTTTATAATGAATCTAATCCTAAATCTATTATAAATAGAAAACCTAATTGACTCTTGACTTAGAAACTAGAAAACTTAACCTTAAGAAAATTTAAATTCTATTCCTATAAGAATTCTATTTCCTAATCTTGTCCTACATCAAATCCACTCCTCTTAAAAAAACTCACCCTCAAGTTTTGACTCAACTATGTCGTAACTCCTAACAAACAACTGCTTCCCCTTCATCTCCTACAGTATACTTAGTCCCTTCATAAAAATCATCATCTCTTACAAAGTAGCCCCCTATTTTCTCTTCCTCAGCAAAATTAGTTTCAATTAGGGCAGTTATTCGACGAATGTCTAAGTTGATTACACCTAAAAAATTTGCCCAAATTAGGATGTGTGTAGGGGTTAGGATTTGTACAATGCATGTTGATTTGGTAATGTTGCTCGATTAGGGGCAGCACTTGCACTTCGTCCTTGTTCTAGAGTCTGAGGTGCAGGAGTGAGTTTAGAGTTGTCCTCACTATTTTCAGTCGTTGTGGACTCTCCTGGAGTGATTGAATATCTAGAATAGATGTTTGAAAATTACTCGAACTCTTGTTAATTGGTAGGTTTAATTGAGCCTCAACTTTTAGGGCCAAATTGACTATGTCAGATAATGTTCAGATACTATAGAGAGCCAACTTATCCTGAATAGTCAAACTTAAGTCTCCAATATATCTAGCAACTTGTTGATCCACAGTTTCCATCAGATTACACGTAGTACTTAGTCGATAAAACTCTTCAGTGTATTTTGTAATTTTCCTATTCAACTGTCGACAATTCTGAAATTGTTGATATAGGAATTGCTCGTAGTCAAGAGGAAGAAATCGTTGTTTAAGCAACTGCTTTGTCTTCGCCCATGTTTGAATACATTGCTTTCCTTGTCTTTGACAATTGAATTGTAACTATTCCTACCATGCTGTAGCTCCTTGTCGTCTATAGTCATCTCGGGTGTCCTCATTGGGCAGTCGCCATCGGGGCACCTCGCTGGTCAAGTCACTTGTCACTGGTGATGCATCTAACTTTGAGAGTTGACACACTAAGAGTCTGTTGAAGACTTCGAAGTGTTTTGTCCACTTTATCAAGTCGTTGCTTGATCATCGCAAACCGTCGTTCGTTGTTGGGGGTTCGTTGTCCACTTAAACCAATTTCAACGGTCAGTCAAGGGCAGACCATGCTCTAATACCAATTTTGGTGTAGTGGAAGTTTGTTTCGAAATTAAAATAAATAAACAGCAAAAAACGATAAAACTAAAATAGAAACTTTATTATCACTCAGGAAAATAATCATTAATATGCTAAACTCAAACAAACTAAGCCTTTTTATAACGAATCTAATCCTAAACCTATTAGAAATAGAAATTCTAATTGATTCTTAACTTCCTAATTTGAAATTAATTGAAACTGGAAAACTTAACCTTAAGGAAATTTAAATTCTATTCTTGTAAAAACTCTATTTGCTAATCTTGTCTTACATCAAAACAAAGCTTTAAATAATTTAAAATAACCATATAAGTTTATTACATAATTTAGCTAATGCTATGTATGGTTAGTCATTTACATACAAATGAATAATATACTATTTTTTCCCTTCCTAGTTATTCCCCCATCAGGTTTTTCATTGACAAAGGTTTTTGGAGTTATATTCTTTGTATAATGTAAATGGATGTCTACAATAAAA
Source organism: Litchi chinensis (assembly GCA_019925255.1). Taxonomy (NCBI): domain Eukaryota; kingdom Viridiplantae; phylum Streptophyta; class Magnoliopsida; order Sapindales; family Sapindaceae; genus Litchi; species Litchi chinensis. Next base: position 24,226,386 of record CM034474.1, read on the forward strand.
TATTTAGTTTAATATGTAGGTCCAAACATCTCTCTACATACAAAACAAAACTTTGAGTAGCTTTAAGCAAATGAATAGACCATAGCATACTAAACACAAACATACCTAACATTTAAATTATTAGAAATAGAAATCTTAGGATCTTCATTAATTTAAATTTTTGCTAGTTAGAACTTTGAGTAGCAGCTTATACCCCAAATGCCTTAAAATTGTTAATTTTACATACAAATAAATAATATACTCCTCTAACCTTTGTTAGTTTTTTTTTTTTTTTGCCTCATTGGGTTTTTTATTAGTAAAGGTTTTTAGAGGAATATTTTTGTGTATGATTTAAATTGTTTTCCACGATAAAAAATTTAGTTTACTATATAGTTCAAAAGATCTTTCTAGGTATATAACAAAGTCTTAGGTAATTGCAAATAATCATATAAGTTCATTACATAATTTAGTTAATGCTATGTGTGGTTACTCATTTACATACAAATGCATAATATACTCTTTTTCCTTTCTTAGTTTTTTTTTTTTTTTTCCTCATCGGGTTTTTCAGTAGCAAATGTTTTTGGAGATATATTCTTTGTATGATGTAAATGGATGTCCACAATAAAAAAAATGAGATTAATAAATAGGTCCAAACATCTCTTTGGATATAAAACATAACTTTGACTAACTTTTAGGTAACCATATGATTTTATGGCATAAATTACTTGAAGGTAAGAGTGGCTACTCATTATATACATACAAATGAATATTGTACTTTCTTTTTTCCCTTGCCAAGTTTTGTTTGGTCCTATTGCATTTTTACTAGCAAAGGTTTAGGTAAGTCATCGTTTGTATGTGTAAGTGGATGTCCATTGAGGCTACTATGTTGGTTCAAATTTTTTTCTAGGTATAAACGAAACTTCAGGAATGTTAAGTAAACATATAATTTCATTTATCGTATGCGATTATTTACATGCACATGAATAATTCACTCTTTTTTCTTTTGCTCTTATTATTATTATTTTTTTTGTTCCATTGATTTTTTTACTAGCGAAAGTTTTTACAACCATGTGCTTTGTATGTTGTAAATGGATATCCATGATAAAAATTTGAGTTCACTATATAGATCCAAATGTCTTTTTAGGTATAAAACAAAGGTTCACGTAACTTTAGGTAATCATATAATTTTGTTGCGTAACTTACTTGATGGTATGTGTAATTATTCATCTACACACTAATGAATATTGTGCTCCAGGTTTTTAATCTCATTGGTTTTTTGCTAGCAATGGCTTTTTAGTAGGCATATTTTTTGTATGATGTAAATCGATGGCCACAATAGAAAAATGAGTTTACTATGTTGGACCAAGCATACTTTTTAGGTATAAAACAAGGCTTCAAGTAGTGTTAGGTAGCCATTTAAGTTCATTACATAATTTAGCTAATGTTATGTGTGATTATTTATTTACATATATATGAATATTGTACCATCTTTTCCTTTGTTAGTTTTTTGCCCCATTGGGTTTGTCACCAGCAAAGGTTTTAGGAGGCACATGTATGTATGATGTAAGGAGATGTCCACATTCCATGGTCAAAAACTAAGTTTGCTATGTTGGTTCAAACATTTTTCTAGGTCTGAAATAAAGTTTCAAGTAATTTTAAGTAACCATATAATCTCATTAGATATGTATATTATCTATTCATTTTTAAATTTTTGTAGTCTTGAATTTAAGTGTCTCTATTTGTATTGATAGTTGATTTTTATTAATTTGTTTCTATTCATGTTTGGATGGTGTAAAATATGAGTTTTGGGCCATATTTGTGCACGAAGCATACAAGACATCATAGTTGTAGATCCCCGATGTCCTAGGGAATGGCCTAAGTGTGAGGTATGATTGTTAACCTTTATTTGTTTGCTTTCTTAGTGCTTGCAATTTATATTCCGGAAAGCATTTGTTTGTACCATAGGTCTTTACTTTAAACTATTAAGACAATTAAATGATGTTTATAAGTAACTTAGGTGGTGATTTGAACCCTACATGCTCAGTCTCTATAGAAATAAAATGGTAATGAGAAGTTTGGCCACAACCTGTTTTGGAAGACAATATAGACTTTTTCTTATTCAGGTAGAGAATAAGAAAAAGGTTACAAAAATATCTATAGAATAAGAAAACAAAAGAACAAAGTATTTTCACAACTTCACAATAAGTGGTGTAACCGGATTGTGTTTCGAAACCAAAATGGATAATCAATACAGAAACTATAGAACACAGACCTCAAGTTTGTTATTACTGAAAGAAAAATAAAAGCTACCAAACACAAACAAATCAAGTCTTTAAATAATGTTTTTAATCTTAAACTTAAAAGGAATAGAATTTCTATTTTGAAAACTAATCCTAAACTGAAAAGATTTAATAGAACTAATCAACATAGAATAAGGAATCTTAAACTTATAGGAATTCTAATGTTCCTAATGTTGTCCTACATCAATTAGAACTCCAGATGAAGTGTGATTCTAGTGCAGGCATCTCTTCTAATGTATATATTAGTTTAGAAGAGCAAAGCTGATAACGAGAAGACCATATAAGGGGATGAGGTGAAATTTTGAGCAAAAAAGGGAAAGGAACAAAAAAAAAAAAATTCATGTCAGAACGTTCTTTAGTACTTCTCCATGTGCTTGTTACATTTCTTAATTTCCATGGAAGTGCAGTGTCATCTTCCATATCACTGTTGTCCACATATGAAAGTATGAAGTAATGTTCCTTCCACTGCACATGTTGATTAGATAGGGTGGTCATGCTCTTGTGTGCCTAGTGTTATTATCTCCTATACCATTCCCTACTTCTTAATTATTATTTTTGGCAGAGTGGTGAGGAATTGCTCAATCATTGGTGAAATACCATCATATATTGGTGATTGGACATCATTCAGAGATTTGTATATTTACTCTTTTTTCTCTTGCCTATTATTTTTCTTGATAAGCATTTTGTTTTGAGTTTTTTTTTTTTTTTTTCCTTTGATACTGCACGAAAGTAATAATTTTTTTTTTTCTCATATTTTGGTTTAAGATGAATAGATGGTTATTATTGGTTTGTTTATATTCAAAATTAATTAGGTTATGATGCATCATCATCATCCTCATTAATCATCGTCATGCATCATCGTCTTAATCACTATGCATCATACATCATTCATCGTCATCCTGCATCGTTATCATTCATAATTCATCATGCATTATCATCATCCTCATTCAATATTACTAAGAAGAAAAAGCAAGTTGTACACAGGCTACAATGAGGTTGGTAATCACTAGTCTTTTAAGAGCCGTGAGAAGATAAGCATGGGTTATGTGTGGATTTTCAAAGCAAAAGATTATTACAACTAGCTGTCAGGTATACTTACCATGAGAACCTTGATTGATTCATTATGTTTGCACTGATTTTCTTAAGTTAAGATGCTACTTAGTCACCTAGTTTCTTTACTACTTATTTGAGTTTCTTTATCTATGAAGTCTTATTTCCTTTTCTATTTATACCTTACACAACCTTGCATGATAATCCACCATACAGGGTACAACAGGGGTGGCATTTGTTGAACCTTTTTGTTGCTGTGAAGTGATAAAAAAGACCTGCGTTTGACTTTCCAAAGTAAATGATTGTTGCAGCTGGTTGGAAGGGTATGCAGTATATTTACCTTGAGAGCCTTGATTGATAGTTTATGCTTGCACTGATTTTATACGTTAAGATGCTATTTAGTTTTTCATGTTTGTTAAATATCATAGATAATAAAGTGCAAAGTACAGACACAATTAACACATGATATTAAGGCATTTTTGTATGATATTTAAATTGCTATATTGCAAACAGGGGTCTTAATGCTGCAGGGAAGAAAATTGGAAGTATGTAGGGGAGTAATGACGTAGATATTGATAATGGTGCACAGAGTCAATTCTGAGTAGTTGATGCCGAGGTGAATATGCATTTCGTACTTATACACCCTCATGCTTAAAGAATTATGTACTATTGCGGAGACTGAGTTAGGCATGCTTTTTTGTAACTCTCTTTTCCAGCTCTACAACTAAAAGCACCCCAGAAGAATCATTTTCCATTGGTGGTGATGATATTATATTTATATGGGGGGAACGTATTTTGAGATACCAATCTTGGTATATACAAATAGATTTTTTATCTTTTTTTATATATGGAATTTTTAAAATTTAACTTACGGTTATATTTGTTTGATTTGTTATAAATATGGATTACTAGTTTGACGCAATAATTCATTCATCCTATCGCACCTAGAGGACTTTTCCAATATCTAGAAAATCATTCCTAAGCAAATGACCTTGAATTACCATTCCAGAAGCTGAGTATATTTTATGCAAGACATCTATAAATTATGCATGTTTTAGGAATATTTGTTTGATTTGTTATAAATATGGATTACTAGTTTGACACAATAATTCGTTCATCCTATCGCACCTAGAGGACTTGTCAAACATCAAGAAAATCATTCCTAAGCACAATGACCTTGACCTACCATTCCAGAAGCTGGGTACATTTTATGCAAGACATCTATAAATTACGCATGTTTTAGGAATATTGCTGTTATCAATTATTCAAGGTTATGCCACCGTTCGGTGTAAAGAAATTGCAAATGAGAAGTATTCCAAATTTATTTTATGCCAGGTACCTTTCTTATATTTGTTCTTTTCTTTTTTAAATTGTTGTTAAAAAAAAGCTGACGTTTCTGTACAACATCTTTATTACTAACTGAATAACCGTCACTATAGGTCAGGTTATGATGCACTATCATTATCCTCTTTCATCATCATCATACATCATATATCATCATCATGATCATCATGCAACGTGCATCATCATCATCGCACGTCATTATCATCATGCATCACGATCATGATCATCATGCATATATTCATCACACATCATCATCACGATCATGCATCATACGCCATACATCATATACATCATGATCATGCTTCATACATTACACATAATTGATATGCTAATCAACGGGAGACTTGAATAAGTTTGTGTTTTGCAGATTACATGATGGCACTTGTCATTGTTAGTGTCAACATCCCCCTCACAAGGTGGGCTGTTGGTTACTTATACCTGAGCTTCGTAACTTAGTTAAAATAGTATTGTTTATATTCATCTTGGTTGGTGTAAAATGTTAGCTTGGTACCGTATTTGTGCAACATTTATATTTTATATCTTATCTTCATGTTTACATTCGTATTCGTTGGTATTAGTCCCCATCATCTATTTTTTCTTTGTAGAGTCTATAAACAATAAAACCAGAATTTGGAGATGAAAAGAATAATTCTTCTTACATTCATAGGGAAATACAGCAGCCTATTTATACAACAAATTAAATATCTAATCTCACAAATTTAGGGATCCTAAAGAAAAGAAAAGGAAACAATATATACACACAAGTAGAAATAACAGAAAAGGAAAGAATAAATCCCACTAATTGTGAGATTTTATTTTGACTTTTCAACACTCTCCCTCAAGCTGGTGAATAGATATCAATCATTCCTAGCTTGCTCACACAATGATCAAAGCTTGACTTTTGAATTGCCTTGGTGAGAACATCAGCTTCTAGGAGTGTAGGAGAGAACAATTGTCCCATTTTCAATTTCGGTTTTGATGAAATTTCTATCGATTCTCACATGTTTCATTCTGTCATGTTGAACTGGGTTATGAACTACACTGATAGCAGACTTGCTGTCACTAAATAGTGTCATAGGGCCGGCTAGAGGCATATTAAGATCTTTTAACAACCTTCTTATCCAGATTAACTCACAAGTTCCTTGAGCTATTGCTCTATACTCAGCTTCAGCACTACTCCTAGCTACCACTGACTGTTTTTCACTTCTCCAGGTCACTAAATTCCCCCATACTTTTGTACAATACCCTGTTGTTGACTTGCTATCTTCCACTGCCCCAGTCCAATCTGCATTTGAGTATCCAAGAACATTTCTATCCATGGTTTTCTTGAACAACAGACCCTTTCTAGGACTTCCTTTCAAATATCTCAGAATCTGGCTAACTGCTTCCATATGCCGTTTTGTGGGAGCATGCATAAACTGACTGACAACGCTCATACTGTAGGCAATATCAAGTCTAGTAAGAGATAGATAGATCAACTTCCCTACTAAACGCTGGTAACTCTCTCTGTTTACAGAGGGGTCCTCTTTGGATATCTAATGTTTCCAATGACGATCTAATGGAGTACTAGCAGGCTTACAACCAAGTTTCCCTGTCTCTTTAAGCAGATCAAGAGTGTACTTCCTCTGAGAAATTAAGATGCCTTCTTTGCTTCTTGCAACTTCCATACCAAGAAAGTACTTAAGAGTTCCAAGATCCTTTACTTTGAACTCGGCTTGTAGTCTCCTTTTTAGATTCATAATCTCATCTTCATCATCTCCTGTAACAACCATATCATTTATATATACAATTAGGATTGCCTGTTTACCATTCTCACCTATTTTTACAAATAAGGTGTGGTCAGCTTGTCCCTGTTTGTATCCGAGTTGCTTCATAACCATGCTAAACCAGGTGAACCATGCTTGTGGTGATTGCTTTAGACCATAAAGAGATTTTTTCAACCTACATACCTTGCTTGGTTCTCCTTTAACTTCAAATCCTGGTGGAGTCCTCATGTAAATCTCTTCTTCCAACGTACCATTCAAGAATGCATTCTTGATGTCTAATTGATATAATCCTCAATCCAAGTTTGCTGCAAGAGATAGTAGTACCCTAATTGAGTTCAACTTTGCAACAGGAGCAAACGTTTCTTCATAAGTCTGAGTGAATCCCTAGGTAACAAGTCTTGCCTTATACCACTCAACAGTTCCATCCGATCTGTATTTAACAGTAAAGATCCATTTGTTGCCTACAATCTTTTTCCTTTCAGGTAGCTTCACATATTCCCAAGTATCATTGTCTATTAGTGCTTTCATTTCCTCTACTACTGAATCCTTTCATTTTGGATCTTGAAGAGCTTCATAAATGTCTTTGGGAATCTAGATCTTATCGATCTTTGAGATAAATGCCTTGAAGTTTCCTGATAACTTAGAATAAGTAAGATAATTTGAAATGGGATGTTTAGTGCAAGATCTTACTCCTTTCCTCAGGGCTATAGGAAGGTCTAGATCATTCACTTTCGTCTTTAGGAATTTGGATCTTATCAATCTCTGAGATAAATGCCTTGAAGTTTCCTGACAACTTAGAATAAGTAAGATAATTTGAAATGGGATGTTTAGTGCAAGATCTTACTCCTTTCCTCAGGGCTATAGGAAGGTCTAGATCATTCACTTCCTCTCTTATTTCTTCTTCTTCTCCTTCATCAATACTCTCGGCTTCCTCTTGATCACACATTTCAGGACTTGTCATGGGTGCAGATTCATGGTTTAGCTTCAGAGTTTGTGGTCTCCTGCTATAAACCAAAATTGGTTTCGGATCTGCAGTATTGGATACTCCCCTTTCACCTGAGTTACCATTGTTTTGGGAATTTATTGTGGCTAAAGATGTAGGCAAGGACTCGGACTGATTTGGCGAAGGCTGAGAAGGCAATGGAAGGGAAAAAATGATAGTGGAGTCCCAATGTTTCTCCCTGTGTATTGTTCTCCTCCTGGAGAGAAACTTGGGAATAGAATGGTTGAGTTTCCACAAACGAGACACCACAGGAAACTAGAAAATGTTTTATAGGTGGATGAAAACATTTATAACCCTTTTGTGTGGAAGAATACCCAAGAAAAACACACTTAAGAGCCTTTGGATCAAGCTTACCTGAATTTGGTTGAACATTTTTTACAAACGCAACACAACCAAATACACGAAGTGGAAGAGAATTAAAAATCCGAGTAGATGGAAACACAGATAGAAGTTCACTAAGAGGTGTTCGGTATTGAAGAACCCTAGTTGGAACTGTATTTATAAGATAGGCAGATGTGAGAATGGTTTCCCCCTAAAATGAATGTGGTACATGGCTAGCAAACATAATTGCCCTAGCAACTTCTAACAAGTGTTTGTTTTTTCTTTCTGTAATCTCATTTTGTTGAGGAGTATTTACACAAGAACTTTGATGAATTATTCCATTTTCCTTAAGATATTCATTAGATTCGTGTGAAAAATACTCCCTTCCATTATCGGTTTGAAGATTGAAACACATTTGTAATGACTTTGTGAAACTGTTTGAAAATAGAGAATACTTCTTATTTTTCACGCATTAAATAAACCCAACAAGCACGAGAATGATCATCAATAAATGTAACAAACCAACGTTCCCCATTTAGACTCGACACACGAGATGATCCCCATATATCACTACAGACAATATGAAACAGAGTTGACGATTTGTATGTATGTTGGTGATAAATTGCTCAGGTTTGTTTTGCTAGAACACAATTATCACAATGAAATGATAAAGGATTTTTATTGATAAATAAATACGGATACAAGTACTTTAAATATGAAAAACTATAATGGCCTAATCTCTGATGCCAAAGTTCAACATTTAAATCGGAAATTGAAGACAAAACAGTAGGTAACATTGGTTTTTGAATAAAGCCCACACCTGATAAATAATAGAAACCATTTTGAAATTTGCAAGAAGAAGATAGAAATGTTACAGCACAGCCTAGATCCTTAGTAATTTTACTAACTGAAAGTAAATTACACTTCAAGTCAGGAACATGTAAAACAGACTACAATTTCAACTCATTTACTTCCATATCCCCTCTTCCTGTTGCTTTGCATGTAGACCCGTCTGCCACAGTAGTATCAATGTTTTTCTTACATGGTTTATAATTTACAAATCCTGAACCAGAATTTGTCATGTGATCTGATGCCCCTGTGTCCACAATCCAAGCTTGTGGTGGTCGAGCATTCAACCATAAAGAAAAATTACCTTGATTAGTTGTAAGAGCAATGGCAGTTGATGATGTGGATCCAGCCTCTTTGCTTGTAGACAGCTGATTCATCATCTTGCATAAAATCTCCATTTGTTCTTTTGTAAAATGATGAGAAGGGTTACTTGTTGCTGTCTCTACTGCATATGCACTTTTGTTGTTTTTTTGCTGACTCCGTGGCTTCCAATCAAGAGGTTTTCCATGGAGTTCTCAACAGGTATCCTTTGTATGATATGGTTTTTTATAGTGGTCACACCAAAACTACTTGTCCTTCCCTTGTTAAACCCTTGGTTGATTTCCTTCACTTCGATTTGCGGCAAGTGCAGACCCTTGCACTGTCAATTCTAGTACTACTGTTTGAGATGAAGATTTCATCACTTCCTACTTCTTCACGGCGAACTTCAGCAAACACTTCCTTTAATGCTGGTAGAGGTTTTGTGCCAAGTATTCTGCCTCTAACCTCATCAAATTCATGATTAAGCCCTTGTAGAAAATAAAAAAATTGTTTTTCTCCACCATCTTGCTATATTGAATTATGTTATCAGGACACTTGATGTTGTGGAATAAGTCTATTTCCTGCCAAAGCTTTGAGAGATTATTAAAATACTCAGTAACAGACAACATACCTTGACGTGTGTTTCGAATAGCTTATCGAATTTCTAAGCTTTGTGAAATATTCTTATAATCCGAGTACATCTCTCTCACACCATCCCAGATTTCCTTTGCAGTTTGGTATGACAAGTACCGACGTCCAATTTTTTGATCCATGGAATTTATCAACCATGCCATCATTATTGAGTTTTCGGCTTCCCACACACCATAGTTTGCTGAACTTGTTTTTGGTGTTGTCGCTACGCTTGCCAAGTAACCCATTTTTCCTCTTCCTTTAATGACAAGAAGTACAGATTGGTACCAGTCTCGAAAATTGTTGCCATTTAATTTATGGACTGTTATTTGTATGAATTGATTTTTAGGGTGATATGGTATAAGAGCTAATGAAGGATTTAAAATAATTGGAGTCACTATGGACTCAGCTGTAGATGAAGTATTATTGGCCATTTAGTTCGGTTGTGTTGCTAATACTAATGTGCTGGTGATGGAAATACCAGCTCTGATACCATAAAATCAGAATTTGGAGATAAAAAGAATAATTCTTCTTACATTCATAGGGAAATACAACAGCCTATTTATATAGCAAATTAAATATCTAATCTCACAAATTTAGGGTTCCTAAAGAAAAGAAAAGGAAACAATATATACACACAAATAGAAATAACAGAAAAGGAAAGAATAAATCCTACTAATTGTGAGATTTTATTTTGACTTTCCAACAAACAATTAGCTAAAACATGCCTCTATATTTTTTTTAATATGAACTATCTTGATGTCTTGAATTCTACATGCAAATAAACTTCTGGTGTCTTGAATTCTAAACCATTTCATTGTTTATTCCAAATTTGTTATTGACCTGAACAAATCAAGCTCTCCAATTCCAGCTTCGGCTAACATTAAAAATGAGGGTAGTTGTCTATCTCATGTTGCACATCTTATTTCTATTATATGTAAGTGCTCCAAATAGTAAAGTTGTCTATTACTATATTTTCTCAGTTTTTCATATACTTGTTATCTACTTTTTCGTTGCCCAACCGATCTTTTAAAGCGGAATCTTGAATCAATTTTGTGTCAATCATCATAATTTATGTGTTTTCATATATTTTTAAAATTTTAGGCCTAATCGAGAAATTTAAAAAATGACCATTTTCGGTGTATTAACTATTAAGAGGTGTTGAGATAGCAAAAATGTATACAAAGAAATACATTTTATAGCAAAATCAAAAATCGATTTTTTTGTTAATTATTATAATTTGGATGTTTCTATCTACACATTTAATGTTGCAGGCCTAATTTAGTAACTTGAAAAATAATCATTTTCGGTATACTAACACCTGCAAGAGTCGTAACAATGAAAATACAACAAAAAATGTGTCTTAAAGCAAAATTTTGAACTGATTTTTGTGCTTTAAGCCTAATTAAGAAATTTGAAAAAAAATAAATAATATTCGGTGTACTTACCCTTATGGGAGTCCTGATGGAGAAAACATAAATAGAAAATGTGTTTTAAAGCAAAATCTTAAATCGATATTTGCATCACTAATCATATTTGGGTGTTTCTATCTACAATTAATGGTTTAGGCCTAATTTAGAAATTTAAAAAATGATCATTTTTTTATGTACTAACCCTTATGTAAGTCATGACAGCGAAAACTTCAATAGAAAATATGTTTTAAAATGAAATTTTGAATTAATTTTTGTGTCAATCATCTTATTTTTGGTGTTTCTATCTACATTTAAAGTTTTAATCCTAACTGAGAAATTTGAAAAAAATGATAATTTTCGATGCATTAAGTTAGCCTTAGTGGAGTCATGACGGTGAAAATGTCAATAGAAAATTCATTTTAAAGTGAAATCTTAAATCGATTTTTATGTTAGTTATTATAATTTAGGTGTTTCTACTTACGTTTATTATTTTAGATCTAATTGAGAAATTTGAAAAATTAACCAGTTTCAGTGTATTATCCTTACGAAAGTCTTGACAGTGAAAATGACAACAAAAATGGGTTTTAAAACTAAATTTTAAGCTGATTTAGGGGTCAATAATCATAATTTGGGTGTTTTTATCTACATTTAATGTTTTAGGCCTAATTTACAAAATTGAAATGACGGGCCTCTTCCTTTCTAGGTAGCCCGCTAGTAACCTCACGATAGCCCTTCAGTCGATGTCCGATCCAGCTGGAAAGTTCTCCTAAAGCTAACATGTTTACTTTTACATAAAAAATATATTATAAATCTTTCTTTAAATCTCTTTTCGAATAGAAATGTGTGAGAACTTTTTTTTTTTTAAAACATATATTTGCAAAACTGGTTTTATAAAAATTTTGGCAGCATGGCGATTGTTTTTCTGAAAATTCCACCCTGTAAAATTTCATGAAAAGGTTTATATACTTCTAAATTCAAGCAAATCTCAACTTTTGAGTCTCAAGCTCTCTTATCTTTCCACAATCAATCACAAAAATGTTTTCAAATGGAAACACAACTCAAATTTATAAATTTAGCAACCCGACAAGATAAAAATCTAAAGTGCAACATGCCATTCAAAATATATTCATGTTATGCATCAATATAATTATACATTTACAAAAATATGCATCCATTTACATATGACAATTATTATATAGATCTTCAAAATCATCTATGACAAATATACATAAATCACAGAGGCACACGACAAAATCCATCTACTCTTAGATCGGGGTCCCCGCTACTGATGTCCCCACACTTATACCTGTCCCTAGGGAGGTTTTATTTATAAAACATAAAACTGAAGTGAGCTATACAAGCTTAGTAAGTGTCGTATTTTCCTTGATTAAACTATGTTTTTTAAAATAACCTCCCTAAAATTAAAAAATCATTTCGTATATATATATATATAGTTTCATAAAACTAAAATAAACTTTCTAAAATGTTTATGTGAAATAAAATGCATGAATGGCATTTAATATCAATATAATTCATGCTGTATGAAATGGAAACGTAGTAACATGTAAAAATGCAAATTTTCTAATTTCAGAAAACTATTTTGAATTACTTTTCAAATATGAAAACATAATAATTTCATAATTCTATCATATGTTGTAAATCATAAATAGGTAATAGTAATATAAAAACTATATTCATGAAAAGAGTCAATCACTGGTGCTTAAATACCACACAATACCTTAGGTATGGATCAGTCCGGATTCAACCAGACAGGCTTTGTGCCCCCGGCCCTGGCATTGTCCTAATTGGTAAGAGAGGAATTCTCCATCGCTCATATAAAAGCTAATTGTCGTATATACCTATTTCATGCATGGATGACACATTATACAGGACTAACTGACACAGTCCCTCTCACTGTTAGTGACAGACACCCCTGACACTGCCCATGCACGGTTTGGGTATGCTGACTGGTAACATATATCTGGGCAGGACGAACCAGCATCCCCAGTAGGTAACTGCTAGTATCACAGGCTTGTGAAAATATTTCCATACATATTATTTTCCATCATGCAATTTTATATCTTAAATATAAAGATTTTGTAATTCAAATAACCTTTCGTAAATTCATGCAATAGGTTTAAAATTAATTTAAAGCGTTCTAAAACATGCATTTGAATATAACTTAAATTTTCTTAGTGAATAAAAACATACTCGTATCAAAACATTTTAAAGAACACTCGCCTATTATTAGCTCACTATAAATTTGATTCTGGTTTCCTTTGCTATAATACACCTACACATGATTATATTCTACATTTAGGCGACATTACGACTGCAATTATTCGTATCGATTTCCTATTTGAAATTCATAACTTCTAAGCACATAAAACACTTCAAACATTGCCTAAATTTGTATTTACACATTCAATGAAATTTTTGAATCATTCTAATCCCTATTGGCCAAATTTTCCTTAAATTTTTGCACCATGCAATTAAATTAATTTTCTTATCATAATCATGTTCCAACATCTTCAAATTGATGCCAAATCTAGTCAAACTCAAAAACCTCGAAATCTAGTAACATAGCATGATTTAGCCATGACAAGTACCATATAACATTCAATGGGTTTCTTTTCAATTCCATACTAACTCCATCATCTACGCATGTTATAAAACTATCCAAAACATTCAAAAATAATTATTTAACACTTCAATATATTTAGGGCAGAAACATGACAGCTTTGTACACCAAAAATTTGCTTCACATTTCAATGTCAAATCTCAATCTTTCAATACATTTACATGCATGAAACCTACTTAAAGATATCAAACACTTTTTAGACAATAAACCCTAGCTTTGGTCGTGTATATCCCTCAACATAGCACCAAGATTTCTTCAAATTTTCCATGTGAAATCACACTCCAATCACATGAATTTTCATGGCAAGAACACTAATATCCTAAACAACCTCCACTTGAATTTAAATCAACGAATCACTTATACTAGTAAGCTTACCAGCTCTTTTTGAAATTCTAACATAGATCTCCTACTAACTTGAAGTTTAAATCCTCTAAATCCATGCATAGAATTCTCATTAGAATCACTCACAACTCATTTAGAACTTTGATCAAACAATTTACATACAATTCACAAATAAAAGTTCATGGAACTTGAATCACACCAATCATGCCTTAGCCATGTAAGATACCCACACATACACCAAAAATTCTTCAAGTTTCTCACTTAAAATTCAATCAAAATAATACTAATCTTCAAGACAGCACATCATCAACATAAACAACAGTAATCTCACTTTAAATTACAAAATCCACTTAGTTAATTACTTACCAAAATTGCTTTGAATCAATTTCTTTGCTTTCCCACAAGATTGAAGCTTTAAAACCTTAAATCCATGCACAAAAATTCCATCAATAATATATGCAGTAAGTGGACAGCTTTGAACCGAATTTTTCATATCATAACACTATGGAAATCACTTACCCTTGTTGGATTTCACTTCTAGACTTGTTTACAACCTTTTGGGGGTTTGAAATCCACTCAAAAATGTTGTGAAAACCATCCAGAACAGTTGTTGTCTTATGCTTTGTTTTCTTGGCCTAGTGCACCCCTTTTCTCTCCAAAAATCTCCCAATTCATCTAGTGTCTTCCACTATATATAGACTTGATATGCCTTAACAAGTTGCCCCTCAAGTTTGACATATAATTACCATCATGCCATTAATTTTACTTGACCATTTTGCCCTCATTTTTCCTACACTTTCATGCATTCACATAACTTTAGTTTATAAAAATATCCTTGTATAAGTTTTCCACTAATTTGTTAACCAAGCCCTTTCTTGGAAATTTCATTAACACTAATTTCATCATATACTTTAATAAATCACCACATTACTTTTCGGATTCAAATCTATTTCTGATCCATTTGAAAATTCTATTAAAATTCGATTATACATCCGAATGATTTAAATGATTTTATTATTCCATAAATGAGGGCATATTAGTGCAATACATTTACAATGCTTAAAATTAGAAAGGTATATGACATGAAAAGTTAACTACCTTTAGTGTACTAACACCTAGGGGAACTATGAGGGCAAAAACGTTGACAAAAGATGCATTTTAAAGCACAACACTGAATCGATTTTTACTCTAATTGATAGGACCCGACCTGGATTCCCTCTAATGAACCCAGCGGTTCGCAGGGCACCCCATGAAACCCTCCTGAAGTCTATCTATTAAGACCCAGAAGGATGCCATAAAGCGAACTCGTAACTATTATTCTTTGTTAACACATGAATCACACGTTTAAAAATTCTCTTTCTAAACTTTCAAGTAAATAAAAATGTAAATTTAAAGCATCATCCAAATATCTGAAATGTACATGTATTATCATAACATGAAAAGTTTACAAATTTTGTTCATAATAAAAAATTTGCACAACATATGATTTAATATCCAAATCACAATGCTAATAAATGAAATTTTGTAGCGTCATCGATCGTCTTCGCCCACTTGATCAAAACCAAGCAATCTGGTACCCTGGTCTTCTATTTCTGCACCTGGGAGATTTTGTAACATAAAATAGAAATGTTGTGAGCTATGAAGCTCAGTGAGTGAGTAAGGATTTCTATCTAAATAAATTTTTTCTAAAATATACCTCCCGAAAACAATTTCTTTGAAAACATTTTTCTTTAAATCAATTTATTTCTAAAACTTGGGTTTTATAAATTCATTTTAAAATTTCAAAAGCTTTTACTAAATTGGTTTCATAAAGTGTTAAAATAATTCATACTTTCTAAAATATTTCTAAAACATTTTCTTTTTAAAAGCTTGTTTTAAATGATATGTTTCTCTTTTTCGAAAAACTGCACTAATGGGAACCCAAGGAAAGCTACAATAATATGAGCAGCCAGACCAGCTCCGCTCAGTGTAAGGGGCCACGTGGCGTAAAAACTAGTATCGCACATCGTGACAAAACTACAAAGACATCCCCCTACTACGTGGTGGAACTACCATCACACACCGTATAGCGAGATAATACCCCACAAATGTAGAAGGCAACACGACAGACATGACATACTCGATCCCCTCTATGTTAACAAGATTAGCCCTCTCAACACTTGCCATACACTACGAGGTATATCAGCGGGGTTTAAAGCTACAATGTCTATTTATCTATAAACTTGGGTCGTTCCACTAGTCTTGGAAAATCTTTTCTCATTTATATTATTCAAAACAAATTCTCTTTCATGCTATAAAAATAAAAAGTACTAAAATATTGCATACCATCTTATAAATAAACTATTTGTTTTCATGCTAAAATATAAAAATATTTATAAGTTAAAACAAGTAATGGAAAGCTATAAAATGTTTGCATAATAAGCTGAAAATTATTTAATAAAACATTTGTATACTCACTACTTACTTCCTAGTTCACATGTGCTTACTGCCTCAATGACTTTTTTAGTTTGCCTCCTCATCTACACTTAATCACAAATTGAAATGTCCATTCAGCTCGCAGAACACTTCAATCCCAAGTCATTTCTACTATTTCTACAACTTATAATTTTCACCCAAGATGCTACGGACTGTAGTGCTGCTAGTCCAACTAAAGTTGTGAGCTCGTACCTCAGTTCGCATAGCTCATTCCTTTCAGCTAGCTCTCATTTCCTCCAACTCAACCTATCTTGTGAGCATTCACTATTCCAGTGAGCTCGCTTAGCTCACCTTTTTCAGCGAGCTGCTACCTTCTAGCTCAGCTCGATTCACGGACCTAGCGCAGCTCGTAAAGCCTTAGTTCAGCTCGGATAGACGTTAATAAGGGCTTGCAATCTTACCCAGCTTGCTCTTTGCGAGCTCACACTTCAACCTAGTCTAGACAGGTGAGATGGAGAGCAACAGGTGTAGCCCAACTCGCTCCCCAGTCGACCATCTTGACCAGCTGAAAATGGGTTGAGGGCCTCTTTCAGCTCGCACTTCACGAGCTCCAGCACTAACTTATGCAACTCATTTCTAACACCTCTTTTTCTAGGTTTTATATTTTACACGTCTATTAATACACTTCAACCTCATTTAGTTTTACATGCATGTTTTCACAACATTTTATCAGCTTTATCACTTCAAAATCAGGTTGCAACCACAACAGGTAGTGCGACGGAAACTCAATCATTCTAAACCACAGTCAAACTAGTACATATCAACATTATTTCTTAGCTACTTCACTTACCAGATTTCTCCTTCCTCTCTTACCTTGTTTTTCCACCTGATTGCTGCTTCAAACTCCAGATCACTTGGTCCTTACTAGATCTAGTTCCTAAACTCGTTCTTCACTTTCCAACAGCTTGATTTCCTCAAAAATGGCAGAGATCTGGCTTGGAACAGTTACAAATCTACCTTTCTTTTATAGGCATGGGTCAAACTTGCTTTTCATCCTTAAACTTCCTTAAATTTATGATTTTACCAGATTCTAGATAATTCTTCACTTTTCCCCAATGCTCTTGTTCTTTCTCTTTATTTACAATTTTGTCATTCATATAAAAATCTTTTATTTACACCAATTGCCCCTTAACTTTTTCTAATTTAAATTTACTCCCGATCATTTCAGAAATTCTATAAAAATTTAATTTCATCTTAAAACACTTTAAAATCCTTTTTGTTATTTCATAAACAAGGTATATGAGTACAATACCTCATTCCATACAGATGTACAATAGTAAAACTGGGAAGGGGTGTTACACTAATTATCACAATTTAGATGTTTTTATTTATGTTTAACGCTTTAGTCCTAATTGAAGAATTTGAAAATGTAACATGCTGAATCTAAACCGATCTAATAGGGTATAATATATATATATATATGTATATATAGCTAAATGAAGTTTAGATGGGGTTTAAATAAAAATCACAAGGGGTGTAATTAGAATTTTAAATTAAATGGTCCAAAGAAAAATATATTCAAGTGAGCCCAATTAGAATTAGTATTGCCCAATTATTTTTTAAACACATTCAATTAGCATACACCCACCTAAGGTTAAATATGTAGAAAGGAAGATGTGAAAGGGGTAAAATTGTAAAGAAGGAGTATGTAAGGAGGGTAAAATTGTCCACCACAAAAAAGGAGGAATTATGGAATTTTCCAAGGGCAATTCATGTGAAAAGAAAGAGAATTCTAGAAAGGATAAGATAGGGATTATGGAATTTTTGACTGGAAATGAAAGAATTCTCTAGAAAGGTCATTGATGGAATTATAAAATTTTTAGAGGGCAATTGATAGAAAAGAAGAATTTTCTAGAAAGGGCAAGAATGTAAATAAAGTGTTATGATAAGGGCAAAATTGGAAATGTGAAGGAAAAGAATTCTCTAGAAAGAATATGAATGGAAATGAAATGTTATGAAAGGGGTAAGACTGAAATTTTAAAAGGATGATTGGTTAGATTTTTATAGACAAAATAAGTGGTGGAAAATGTGACTAGGTGTCCAAACTTTGGGTGGGCCATGCATGTGATTTTACAAGTATATGACTTTATGTGAAATTTGAAAGTCATTCATCAAATTTTTCTAGCTTGGTCGAACTCCACCCTTAGTTTTTCCTTCCTAGTCGAATACACCTTCCAACAATAGAAAGAAAAATCAAGGCAAAGAAGAGAGGAAAGAAGGAAGGAGAAACAAGAAGAGAAGAAGGAAATCATGGAAGTTTGGAGATGGAATTTTGGTGAGAAATTAGTTCTAAGGTTAGAATTAATTTTCTTAGTTTAAGTTCTTATAGATTGTTAATAAGTTTTGATGTTATTTTAGGTAAATAAAACTTCCCCAGGTATAAGTACAGGTGCCAATACGTCAAGGATAGGGGCTTCGAGTCAGGAGTCGAGACCGAGTTGCTGTGCGTGCTGATTATTATATATAATTGTTATAGAATGCTTTGTAAATTATATTTATTCATTGTATATAAATTTTGGAAACTGTATAAAAGTAAATATATGCATGACTTGAGTTTGATTTTTTTTTTTATAAATTGTTTCTGAATTTGAATTGCATGTTTAGGATTGCCTATGGTTTGAATTGAGAAGAGCCTGAGGGCAGGAAGTTGAGATTTGAATTATATTAGAAGTGTATAAAATTTTCTATAAACTTTGTAGGGTGGCATAATCGGAAATACAGTTGTTATACTATCGAAACTTTTTATAAAATCAATTGTAAAATATTTAAGAAAACGCAAAAAATTTTGCACCAAATTTTCGTTTTCAGATTAGTTTTCTAAAGGTTTATAGTTAAGTAATATGACTTAACTTCAGGGGAACCTTTTAGTTAGATAAGATATCCTCTGGAATGTTATCGTGGGGCTGCCGGCGGGCTACCAATAGTATGAAAATAAAAGTATAGGAGTGGGGCTCGTCAGATTCTAAGAGGTGAATTCGTGAATAAAGAGGAGAACTAATTAGACTTAGAGAGCTCTCTCTCTCTCTTCCCTCTTCTCTAACTTTTCCTTTGAGTTTTCATCATGGCCATGCGTGGTTAATTTTTTATAATTGGTCGGAGGAAACTGAAGCCTCTGAATCAATAAAATTGTGAGATCTAATTTGTTTTTATTGTTCAATTTATGCTTTGGGTATCGAATGTTTTTCTATACTTATTTTCATGATTGTCTCGTTTAATTACTAGAAAGCCTGCTAGTTTATTATTCGTTGCAATCTACTGCTAAATTAGATATCAAATTCGTAATTGTTTGAACCCTCTAATTTATGAAGCAACTAAGATTTAATGATTTTTTGCACCAGAAATCATTAGATTTTAGTAATAACGCTCGACTAAATTAAATGCAACTGCTTGTGCTTGTGTTGTTTAGCTTCATCGATTTCTCTAATTCTTAAGGCTGCTATTAGATTAAACCTTTAGTGCTTGTCTTGGGTTATTTAATAGTTAGGATTGGTTAGATCATCTGTTTTCTAATTAATTGCGATTAAGGAGAGATAGGAAAAATGGTTCCAATGGTAAATATTCAAGGTGTGAATTGATATATACTTACATCAATGATCAATTGTAAAATTCCGATGGTGGATGTTGATTTAGACCAAGATTTGTTCTTTTGATTGATTTCAATATTTCAATTTGAATTGCTTCTTAGTTGTTTTTCTTAAAACTGTTTTCATTATACTCAAATACCCCTCCCCCATCCTTGTTCAAGTAGCATAAAACTAGGCTAGATACGCTCCGTGGGAACAATCCTTACTCACACCATTACATAAATTTTTAGGAGTATAGGTTTATTTTGGTTGCCCACGACAGCACACCAAATTTTGGCACCATTGCTGGGGAGATTTTCTAGTTGATTTTTGTGCTTTTTGTGATCCTTATTTTGTTCTTGAATGTTTTCTTTTATTTTTCTTCTTTATGGTTTATTAAAGTTTCCTTGATTTTTATGACTATAACTCGATCTTCTAATCAAGGTGATTTGTAGTACAATCCAGAAATAGAGAGAACTTTGCACATGTTAAGGAGAAAAGCTCAGAGAAATTCTAAAGAGAACGATTTAGCTCTTGATTCCTTATTTGCTAGCGATTCTGATTTAGAAGAGAAGGAAGTCATGACTGGAAATCAAACTTTGAAAGAGCTTGCTGCCCTTGATTTGAATCAACAACCCGTACGCATAACATTTCCTACTTTAGATCTACTACTACTTTTGAATTAAAATCTGGATTAATACATCTCTTGCCTACTTTTCATGGTGTAAAATCCAAAACTTATGGAATAATATTTTCGGATAAATAGTATTTTTGTATGAATAGTATATTTCGAGTGAATAGTAATTTTTAGTAAACAAAAATTTCCTCAAGTTTCATGAGATAAAATTTTTTTCGATGAATAGTGTTTTCAGACGGAAAGTATCCGTGTGAATAGTAATTTTCGGAAAACGAATCTCATAAATTAAAAGCTGTGATATTAATATTAGGGTTATTAGAAACTGAAATAGATGAACAATGAGTTCATTTGAATAAGTTTTAAGCGATCCGAAAGTAATGTACGAAAACACCCTTTTCGGAGAATCTTAAGAATTGATCATTTTTACGGCCATTAGAAATTTTTTTTTAAAGCATGAAATTGAAATTAAGACACCTAATTAAAGTATTGTATGGTCAATTTGATGATAGGATGACTATGAAATATTTTTGGAATTTATTAGAGGTAAATGAGAATTAAATTTTAAGTTTAAGGAATTAATAAAGAGTTGCATGAAAAGATAAATATCAAACAAGCACAATCCATGTGACTTTGAATGGACCAATGAATTAGTGACACATTTAAGTCAAAAAGAAGAATAATTAGTTGGCATAAAATTAGATTTGGATTGATTTTTGGACCAATCAATAACATGTTTTACACCTAATGGCATTTGTGATATTTTAGAGATAGTTAGAGGGCAAATTAGACTTTTGTAAGGACAAGTATATAAAGTGAAAGGCATGAGAGGAGGAGAAGCAAGACATCATTCGGCCAAAGAGAGGAGAGACTGTGAGAGAGCTGAAACCAAGAGAGAATAAAAAAAAAAAAAAGTGCAGTCGTGAGAAGGAAGAAGGAAGAAGAAGAAGAAGGAGAAGAAGAAGAAAAGATCCCAAGTGTGTTCCATCCATCCTTAGCTCTCAAACCTATCAAGAATCTCTCAAGAAAGATTGAAAAAAGTGGAAGGTAAGTTGAAGTTATTTCATAACTAGTTTGATGGGTATTTTTTTTTTTTTTAATAGTGGATTAAAGGAGTTTTTGATAGAAGTTATGGGTTGATTTGAGCTAGAATACCTTCAAATTGAGCTTGGAAGGGAAAGGAAGCATCAAGGAGTTTTGGGTCAAGAATTTAGTAAGGTATGAGTTAGGGTTTGATATGTAGATTTGATGAAATTTAATTGATTTGGATTTTAAGGCTTTAGTGAATCAATTGATGATCATTTGATGCATGTGGGTGTGATTTTGAGCTTGAAATGAAGAGAATGGATTGATTTTGTCATATATTAGTAAGTGGTCAACTTGGAAAAATTTATGTAATTGAGTGATTTTTGATGGATAGATGAGTTAATTTATATGAGATTTTAGTTTAAATTGAGATGGATTATGGAAAGAAAATGCAAATGAATAAATGGATGAGCATTTATGTTAGTGTATAGACAAATTATGTTAAGCATGTGTTTGTGTTGATTTTAATGATCGATTGGGTTGGTATGATGTTTTGGAATGGATTTGAGTTGATTGGCATCAAATGAATGGAAGAAAAATTGAAATGGAAAGTTCGGGTGTTAATTTTGGTTAAGGTAAAGAATGGGTATGTAAATTGCTATTCAATCCTTTTAATGTGTTTTGGTGACGTTTATGATGTGTTTGAGTGCTTTGGTGCAAAAGAAATTGCAAGGAATGAATGTTATAATATTAGTTGGAATTATGTTAAAGTTGTGAAATTATTAGGTATACTAGTTTTTAGACCCACACAACGTGCGGGGTTTATGAAACACATAATGTGAATACTTTTAAATTTTTTATTGTTTGTTAATTGTAAATAAAAATATGTATTAGAGCTATGTTTATAGGTAATTCAATTTAGAGTGTAATATGAAATTATGAACGAAATTAAAACCATGATTGAGTTTAAATTATGTTAAAAAGAATACTTATAGAAATTCAAATATGAAACCTAAGATGTTTTAATAGTATTATTTCAATTCAGAGTCGAAATTTAAAATTAAATGTTGAATTCTGTATTTAACATTAGTATAACCCAACCAAAAGAGTTATAAAGAGTGTATATAAGTTGTTATAAAGAGTTATATGATGTTTTGATTACCTTTGAATTTTTTCACCAATGTTGATGTGACTACCACAATTAGTGGGTTCAAAATTTTGTCACACATGTCTTCATCTATGTGATGAGCTCATTCTCCCCAAAGTGCTATTTCAAGTTTATTTTCACTGCAAATCGATTTATTTTACATTAAAACTATGAAACTGTAATAGCAAATATAAGGTATTTGAATTGCATACTTGATATCCTGAATTTGAAGAACCCGTTTCTGACATATTGAAGACGATCCTTTAACTTTTTTATTCTCGACACCAGACATCGTTGTAAGGTGGCCTACAATATCTATGAGAAAAAAATATTAAATTTGTTGCAGAATATGTTTGCATGTATGTATGTAAGTGTGTGGACAAAATAGATAATAATATTATATTACTAGTGAGTTGTATGCATTTATCTACTATCTTTTCCAAATCTTCAAAGTTTTGAAATTCAAATTGATGAGTAGGAATTGAACTATAATCTCCCCTTAATTCGTTGATGATTGTTGTAGGCAAAATAAGTAACTTAAATTGATGTGAAACTGGCCTGTAATTACCGTTGTTATCAACAACTTTGAAATTCTTCATAGAATAAACCTTTCCTTCATCCAACAGTTTAGAAAATTTTGGTATTAAAAATTTTTTAATCGAAACATGAATGTGGTGTCCCTGATAAAAAGTTTAATTAGCTTAAAATAAATTAAAATAAAGTATGAAATGACAATATATTAAGGAAAACGTACCAGTTCATCTAATAGTAACATGTCCAAAGAATACACGTCATTTTAGTAGAAGTTTTTTTATTCCCACTTTCTTGATACTTTTACCGTGATTTTCCAATCATCTCTCTCTTTATTTATATGAGACAAACTATTATTTCGGCTATTCATTGTTCAATTTGTAATCTACTAAAAATTGACAACACATGAAAATGAAAATTTAGCAACAATTTAGATTTGACAAAGAAGGATTTTGAACATATTGTAGTATACCTATTTGTGAAGCCTAAAAACTTCATCATATATATACTTTATGAATTCATTAAATTCTATAAATTAATTCTAATTAATTCTAATAACATAATAATGGGTTCTAATGAAACGTGACATATAATATTAAATTTTTAACCAAAATACATTGTATTGTTTAATACATTGTATTGTTTAATGCTTCATAAATAATAGAATTATTAGTTGAATATGGATTAAAAATATAATCAATATACATTTTGTTCAATTAAAAATTTAATCAATTTACATTGTATTTGTACTTAATTAATATACATTTATCTAAATTAAACTTTATTAATTAATTCTAATCTATATAATCATAGTTTTTAGTTAAATGTAACATGTTCATGAATATTTTTTTTTAATTAAAAGTTTAATCAATATACATTGTACTTATACTTAATCAATATACATTTTTTTAAATTTAAATTTTATTAATTAATTCTAATTATATAAATAAAGGAATTATTTGTTAAATCATACTTTTAAATTAAATTTTATTAAATAATTCTAATTATATAAATAAAAGAATTATTTGTTAAATTATACTTTTAATTATTAATTAATTCAAAATATAAATATAACATGTACATTAATATTTTGTTGATCAATATATATTGTGATTAAAATTTTAATTAAATTATTTGTTGAATCAACAACTTAATTTGTTAATATTAATTCTAAATTAAAATTTATTAATTTTCTGATGTCTAATAATTAATTCTAATTATTTAAATAAAAGAATTATTTGTTAAATTAGAATTTTAATTTAATTATTATAAAAGAATTATTTGTTAAATTAGAATTAGAATTAAATTATTTATTCAATTAAAAAATGATCAATTAATAATATATGGATTCATAAATAGAAGGAATTTTAATTTAATTATTATAAAAGAATTATTTGTTAAATTAAACTTTATTAATTTTTTAATATCTAATAATTAATTCTAATTATATAAATAAAATAATTTTTATTAATTTTTTAATATCTAATAATTAATTCTAATTATATAAATAAAAGAATTATTTGTTAAATTAAAATTTTAATTAGATTATTTATTGAATTAAAAAACTAATTATTAATAGATGATATTAAATAGGAGAGAGATTTCTCAATCCCCCATTTTACTATATTATTTTACTTTTACTATATTATATAAAAGAATTATTTGTTAAATTAAAATTTTAATTAGATTATTTATTGAATTAAAAAACTAATTATTAATAGATGATATTAAATAGGAGAGAGATTTCTCAATCCTCCATTTTACTATATTATATAGATATATTGAATTAGAATTTAAGTGGTTAGTTGGTGGTTATTATGTTGACAATTTATTTGAGGGAATTGTTGTATACTTGAATGATTTTAAATGAAAAGTTTTGGTTGGAATGTTGGTTTGGAAGATTAGTCAAGAATATGGTACTTTTGTGTATTGGTGTGTGGAAATTGAAATTAAGTTATTAATGTAGTATTTATGAATTCTAAATCAATGTTATGGTTGGATTAAAGTGTAAGGAAGTTTCAAGGTCAAGAAGGACTTGAAAAATGGTGAATTAGTATTGGAAATAAGTTGTGAGTGGTTATAAGTTATTTATTCAATTGTTGTTTAAATACTCAATTTATAATTGTTAAAGTTACCAATTTTGTTTTAATCACTAAAGTTTATAATTATGATTTATTTACACTTTAGCAAGTTAATTATGTTAGTATTAAAGCAATTTAGTAATTTGAATAAATATATGCAAGAATTAGATATGCTAAAGTTGTTTACGAAAGTTAGGCTTTTACCTTAGAGAAACCAAAGTTTAGTTCAAACTATGAGTTAAAAGAAAATAAAGAACTTCTAGTATATCGAATGAGATTTTAGATGCCTTTGGTTTATCCTAATTCCCAATATACCCGGCTGTAGTACCATTGCATGTATGGCAAGATAGTTGGGATAGCCATTAGCTTCGGGGGGTTGAGTCGGTGAGTCGCTCTCTGCACGTATATGGTAGTATAGATTTCTCTTATGTTGGGGGGAGGGGAGGGTGGGGATTGCGACCCCAAAGTTTCCCATATCTGCAACTATACATGGTAGCATTCCCGAGCTCTAGTGACAATAAGAAATTTCGTCATAATAGAGCTAAGTTTCCTTGGGTTATCATTGGCAAGATAAAAGATAAAAACACGTCAATATGCGTGAAGTTTATTTTTAAATGAGAAATTATTACCAGTTTCGAGAAATAAAGAAAAGTTTATAAGAATTAATTAGTTTTGTAATTTGAATAAAGTTATAAGAAAATTATTAGCTTTATAAATTATTTTGGGAGGATAAATATATATATTAGAAAAGAGCATTTTAGTTTAAAAGTTGTCCACTCACTGAGTTTTATACTCACCATTCTTTCCATGTGTTTTTGAAAAATCCTTCCTAAGTGTAGGTACGAGCCGTCAATCAGAAGAGGCTCCATCGGACGCATAGGTGACCTGACGCAAAGATATCACTGCATAGGTTTATATTTGAAAGTGTATGTCATGCATTACATGTAACTTTTTAGTGAATATATTGTAAATTATATTTTGGATTGTATATAGTATTTTGTATTTATAAAATTAAATTTTTGGGGAACGAAATTATATTTTTATGTTAAATGAAAATGAAATGCATTTATAGATTTCAAATTGAAAAATGTTTGTGGTTGGATTGTGGAAAATGATTTGAGGGCTTGAGGTCCAGTAGTGGAGAATTGATTGAAATAGAAGTGTTAAATTTTTAAATTTGTAGGGTGGTATGTTCGGAAAACAGTCATTATACTGCCCAAATTTTTATAAATTCGTTTTGTAAATGTTTGACATAAAAAGAAAAGAAAAAGGAAAATTTCTGTGTGTTTTCCTCATTAAACGAAAAATCTAAAAAAGTTTTGAAGAGTAAACGATGTAGCTTCATAGAAACTTTCCAGTTGGATCAATTATCCGTTGGAGGGCTACTATAAGACGACTGGTAGGCCAAGTAAGGAGAGGGGTCTGTCACATGGCCTTGCAGGTGAAGATCCTCATAAGCATCTAAAGGAGATTCATGTGGTATGCACAAGTATGAAACCTATAGGGTTGACTGCAGAGCAAATTAAATTAAGAGCCTTTCCATTTCCTTTAAAGGATTCAGCTAAAGATTGGCTCTATTATCTACCCTCTAGGAGTATTACCACATGGAATGAGATGAAGAGGTAGTTTTTGGAGAAATATTTCCCAGCCTCATTGGTTTATCTTCTTCTTCAAAGGTGCCATTTTGTACAAGAAATAGGAGCTTCAAAGTCATAGACCAATCTTATTCTTGCATTTTTCAATTATACACAAGTGAACACTACTGCTTAGTTTTGTGGAGTGGCACTTCAGACTTTGACAATGGTGTGGAGTATTGACTACAGGGTAAGTGTACCAGGAAGATACCTTTCAGTTGACACATAATTAAGGATGTTCCTAACAGGCAGTTTCGTCACGTTATACTTGATAAATAATGACAAACCAAATTCTGACAATATGGATACTCAAGAGGCAAGAGCTTATTGGGACTCATAATTTATTTTTTAACGGTTTTAGTATGTGTAGTATTTAGAAGCAGGCCTTCCTAAATGTTATTGTGTTTCTACTTTGGAGTTCATTTGGTTTTATTAATTGAAATGTTGCCCTCGCTAAAATTTAACTTAGTAGGCGTGACGCCTTAATGGGCTTGTCATACCATCCGACACCATCTAGTGTTGTGACTAGAATTAATGGCCTTTCGTGTTCTAAAATTTGTAGGTGTGGGCTTCAGAAGGTATATCAATTTTCCTTTTTTTTTTATACTTTCTAGATTTTTTCTTTTCATTGTTGCACTCCAAATAGTAATAAGAAATATTTTAAAATTTGGATCAATGATAGATTTTCGAAAACATATTTGGAAAATTAACTACTCTTTCTTGTAATTTTCTAGTATAGATTTAGGGTTTCAGGTCAACTTTCTTATTTAATTTAATAATGTTGCTAAGCCTTGTATATTGAATAGACATGCGTTGACACAATTAGTTTCAGCCTAATCTATCATATATCAATCCATTAGAGGTGAATTTTTGAGTTTTCTATCTTTTTGATGTCTTTAGGACCCGTATTGTCAAGGTGTCAAGGTAATGTTGTTCGATGCTATAGCTTGTTTGATTTATGATTGTCTTTATTTATTTATTTATTTTTCTTTGGCTTTGTTTGTTATGAATTATGCTAATATATATATTTTTTCTAGAACTGAAAGTAAATAGAGAATATAAATTCAAGTTTGAATTATTGATCCTTTAAATGGAATCAATTTGGAACATTTTATGTATATTAAGACATAGAATGTTAAGTTAACCTGTTGACAGTCTAATTTGAGATCTTGTTAACGCTTTGCTGCATTTGATTACTATTGAAGTTTTCTTTTCAATAAGTTTACAATCTACATTATAATAAGTTTTTTGGTCACAATGGAGATGATACACAATGGTTTAACCAGGTGCCAAACCATTAAAAATGTTGTAAAATGCTCATTTTAATTTATATTTTTAGAATGGATTTATTCAAACTTGAACCCCCTAATACCAAAAGGAGTGAATAGGTGTACAATAATCCATGTTAAAAGACAACATATGACATTATTTGGTGGTTGTCTCGTATTTTATTGTGGTATTATATTATAAATTATGCTATTACTTTTTGAGGGTTTAGATCAGTAGCATATGTCTTAAATATGATTTCTTCATGTAATAATTAAAATTGCCCAAATCTTTATAGTTCATAAGTACATGTGGAGGCATACTATTTAGGGGAGCATTATGAAATTTTAAGTATATTATCATATAATTATTTTCATGCATAATTATTATTATTATTTTTTTTAAAAAAAGTTAAGGGACCTAATTCCCTAAATCAACGATTTTTCCTTCGTAGTTGAATGTTAATGTGTAATTAATCTATATTGTTATTCCCTATTCTTTGGGAAAATATGCTTATCTTTAAAATTTCATATGACATTTAACACTTTCTTTACTTTCTTTTTATGCAATTGTTATTTTTTATTATTTTCCACAAAAATTTCATCACGCACCAATTGAACCTTTAACTGGGTTCGAACACAGATGAACCTTGTTGAAGATTTGATACTTGATGCTGCTTGATGATTTTTATGTTTGATTTTTGATGATTTTTGGGTTTAGAAGATTTTTGTTTTAGGTTTCTAGGTGTGCTTAATGATGTTTGATGATTTTTTTTTCCCGAACTTTGTGGGTTTATTAGTTGATTGTTGTTCATCTTTGATATATTGATTGTGATGGTTGTTGGTATGTTCATTTATAATGGTTGTGAGTTGCTCATTGTTAGTGGTGGGTCTAAAGGTTAATAATGATGATGTAATGGCTGGTGGAGATCCAATTTGATTTGGATGGATGGTGAAGAACTAATTTAGATCTCCACTTTTATTTTTTTATTAGTTTATAATTTTTTTATTTTAAAATATTATTTTATAATTATTTCATTTTTTAAATAAAATTTGAAGGTTAACAATGTCTATTTATTTCTTGTCCAATTTTTCTATTAATTTTGCAACCGATGGAAGATTTTAGATAAAAACGAAACCGCCTAGGGAAAATCGATAATCTATTAAAAGTCAGATGACTTTTTAGAATTTTCATATATTGTTATTATCAATTCCTTAAGAAAATGTACTGTTATCAAAATCTTTATATGACAGTCAATGCTCTTTTTTAATGCAATTGTTATTATTGTATTATTTTCCATAGAATTTTGTATAATTCAACTCAGATTTTTTTTGACATATTGCAAGTACAATAACCACAAGTCGGGCTCTCTTGATTGAGATATTAAGGCACGGTCCGGAACTAAAACTTTCAAAAGCGAGAGGAGACAAAGGCTTCAAAGTGGGAGGAAGACTAGTCACATGAAGGGAAAAAGCCCACAAACCAAACGAGGTCAGATGCATATCGAACCTTGACTTGGAGACTCATGAAAAACAAACACTAGGAGTATGGGTGTTACTACACCATACCACCATCTGTTTAACTCAAAGGTTTTTAATAGAAAGTTATTGTTTTTGAAAAAAAAAAAAAAACACAAAAGTTTAGATGACTATAATTGGATATATTAGAATTTACTTTTGATTAGAAGTTAATTCATCAAACAAAAGTCTTCTGGTAAAGATTATTACATTATAATACATCGATACTTGGGATTGGGGGCATTTAACAAAAATCTAATTAGGTAAATAGGTAAATATATACAAAATATAACAAAACATACTATTAACATGTTAAGCATTTAACAAAAATCTAATTAGGTAAATAGGTAAATATATACAAAATATAACAAAACATACTATTAACATGTTAAAATTATATGTGACCTCATGCGTATCTCACTCTTTCTACTTCTTGTCTCTCTTCTCCCCTTCTGTCCTCTCTTTCTAATAAACCTATCATCCATTCTCTCTCCAACGGGGTCCCTTACCGTTCTAAAAATTCACTCCACTTGTGGTTTCAATTCAGATTAGGACTAACTGATAATAATAAAGGGTAAGGTAAGAATCTGCTTCTTAGACTCTGGATCCTAATCCTATCTGTTTCTCTCTTCTCCCCATCCCTCTAATATTTCTTTTGTGTTGGTTTGGTTGTGTTTCTTGGGGTTGGTAAATGCTGTTGGGTGTCGCATCGGATTTTGGCCCCTTTTTAGCTGGTGTTTGAAAGGTGATTTCCGACCGGTGTTAGGGGTGGATTTTAGAGGTGATAGTCGTGATTTTTGGGTGGGTTGTGAGCAATTTCCGTGGGTTTTTATAGGTGTTGATTTTGGTTGAATTTGTGGCTCGTTTTGGATTGGTTTGTTGGCCGATGCCATCACCAAGAAAAATGTTCTACAGAAATCATTTTTCTCAAAACATCTGAACTAGGTTGGGCAAGAAAACCCAACCGAACAGTATCGGATCGGATCGGATCGGACCGAACCGAACCGAACCAAATCGAGAATATTTGGTTCGATTTTTTGATTAAACTACAATTTTACGGTTCAGTTTTTGGTGAGGTTTGTATGTGGTTTATTTGATTTCTTGGTTGTGGGTTGTGATTTTATTTGTTGGTTGTTCGATTTTTAGGTTCTGTTTGTGATTTGTGGTTTGTGCAATGATGATAATGTGTGATTTGTTTCTGTTTTGTGGTTCGGTTTTGTTTGATGTTTTTATAAGAATGTTGGTTCTGCTTGTGGTTTGATTTGTTTGAATTTCTGATGAAGCTGTGGGTTATGATTATGGGTCGAGTTATGTTTGGGGTTTCGGATCTTTTTTATGTGCAAGACAACTTGTGTCATGTTTGTGCTAATTGAAATATTATTAGCGATTCTACCTGTTGGTTTTGAGCCGATATTTGAGGCCCAAACCGATGCACCCGAATTGGACTGAATAAAACCAGACTGAACCGTATCCGATCGAAATGAACCGGGTCGGGCCGGACAGGACCCGACCGAAATGAACCGGACCGGACCGAATTGAAGCGAACTGGACCGGGTTTCGAAAATTGGTTTTTTTGGGGTTCGAAAACAAAACATGTGATGTTGGTGTTTCGCTCACTTTTTTAATTTTAAGAAACGTTTCACATAAAAATGCGTTTTGAAGGAATGGTGTCTAAAATTGAAGCCAGAGAAACAGTAATGAATCAGGGTTCTTCGACCCTCAGCTTTGGATTTCTTTTTCGTCACTCGAGACCTGAACGGATCACCACTTGCTGATGAATTATCCTTCAGTGGCTCCAATCCTTCAAATACCGGCACTTTCACTTTTTTTCCTTTTTTCAATTATTTTATATCATTTGATTCACATTTCGTGACAATTTATAGTTTTTCTTGTTAGTTTGATAATGGGGTGCTTCTCATTGAAAAATTTCTAGTGATATAAATCTCTACAATATTGCTTATCCTCTACATACTTTTATGGTTTTAATTTTTGTCCTTATTGTTTCCTTAGTTGCTGTTGGATAATAGGACACGCAGATATGCTTCGGGGCCCTAGAAAAGATGTCAAAGAGTGATCCATCATGTTCCATCTTTGTAGAGGATGAGGACTAAGGAGGTATGATTTGGTTTCGAGAGTAGTAAATTGGCATGATAAATGTGTATAAAAATGATGCTTATAGTTTATCTTACTAGTGGCTCAACGCCCTGTATCATTGAATTTATTCTTATTCGGGGTTATTGATTGTTCTGTTGTTCTCTGTGTTAATATCCTAGGCTGAAGTGAATGTGAAAATAAAGAAAGTATACTGCCCTGCACGCCCCGCGCTCCCCTTCCCCCCCACAAAAGATTGTTGAGGGAAATCTGTGTTTGGAGTATATAAAATTCATCATCTTCCCTTTGTTCCATGAATTTAAGGTGGAGCGAAGTGAGGCCAATGGTGGTGACAAGTGAGTTCATTGAATTTTTCATCAGTAGATTTAAAAGGTTCTAGGTTTTGCACTCTATTAATGTCTTAACGATTTATTTGTGTTAGTATGGGATTAGTTTCACCAATTTCTGCCTTTAAGGCCTTTGCTTTCTCATGATGAAGTATTTTCATATTATCTGTGATTATGTTGACTGTGTCTTAAAAAGTGTTTCATCTGGTTTTTCTCTGTAATGCAGGACTTACACAAGCTATGAAGAACTCATTACTGATTATGAGGGAGAAAAGTTACATCCTGCTGACCTGAAACTTGCTCTATCAAATGCACTGAATAAGATATTGCAGGTAATTTTTTTTCATGTCTCTGAATTGATTGGGAGCAGTTGTTGCTTGACATAGCCTACCTTATCCCACCCGATCATGTTGTCACTTCAGCTAATGTCCTGGTTCATATCATTGGGATTGTCTAATTTAATTTGATCAAAGTATAATGTACTTTTGCCTACTGCAGATTAAATTTTGTGATGAGCTGTTTCAGCTTGTTTGGGTTTGTTCGTTTGAATTCTACTTATTTCCATCTTATACCATAGATTGGGTGCTTGTGTATGTCAATCTCATGTAAAATGTCCTACTTATTTTCATGTGCCTGTTGTCTATCGATACTCTCTTCTGTCACTCATCCTGTTGTAAAGGAAAGAGCTGCTGTTTCTTTTGTTTCCTTTTTCACTATAATTAAAAAAAAAAGGGGGCCCAAGCATGACTGGTTAAATAGTTGTAATATAGAAAGGAAATTTTGTGAGTGTATGGGTTCTGCCTTTGAATTCTTAATAGTGGCTGTGTTCTAAACTACATACAAATTATGACATTCAGTTGCTAGTTTAGCTTCCAGTAATGTGCTTGTGCATAGGAGCTATCAAATTCTTTTGGTGTGCCAATGGCCTGATTGGTTAGACTTAATGAGAAGCCTGTTGTAGTCTGTTTTTCTTTGCGTAATATCTATATTGCCTTCATGCTAATCTCTTCCTTGTTAATTTACCTAAGCCTGTACATGATCATTTCAACAACGATCCTACTGCCAAAGATCTGCTGAAATGTGTTAAGGTGTCTAGTTTATGTTGCTTCATATTGTGTTATAAGATTATGATGGTTTCATTTTAATGATTATGCTATGGATTCCGTTTAGATCTATTGTATCCTGAGCACATTTCCCTTAGGAGCTATTTCTGTTACTGCCTTTTTATTAATTAGGGAT
Source organism: Litchi chinensis (assembly GCA_019925255.1). Lineage (NCBI taxonomy): Eukaryota > Viridiplantae > Streptophyta > Magnoliopsida > Sapindales > Sapindaceae > Litchi > Litchi chinensis. The sequence goes on from CM034474.1 coordinate 24,259,874, forward strand.
ATAAACAAAATTCAAGTTCAAAAACAAAAACAAGATAAAATTAAACAATCTCAGCTCCCTGATATAGTCTTCTCTTAGCTAGGTCTTCTATTTCATTGGGACTGCATTCCCCCCACGCACCCTCCCCCCTCTTTTTTTATTTTTGTTTTTGGTGACATTTGTTTCTGTTTTTCATTTTGGTTCTGTAGAGTTACAGAGTTGCCAAATGATGTGGAAGTGGGGGCTGCCTTGCTCGAATTTTCAACCTTCTGCATCTTAAGTAGCTGGTTGAGAATTCTTAACCGACTGTTTTGTTTGGAACTTGAATCAGAAACTTATCAGCTTTTTATATTTAGTAATGTTTTTTTGTATTTGGGTAACTGGGTTGAATTTGCCAAATTAGGATGAGATCCCATGACTTTTTCCTTGAATTGAAAATAGCATATAAATGTCAGTTATCTGCAGCTTCTGCATATGTCTTCTTTTCATTTCCTTCCCTAACTGTTCACATCTCCTTGCAGCCTCTTTGCATGGAGTTGTATTCAATGCATGCCACAAACTTCTTTGTTCCCTCTTTTCTTGAAGCAATTAATGAAAATAGAGTCGAGAGTTTTAAGAGGCTAATGACTGAACTCTCTCCAGGAATTTATACATTCGAAATGCTTCAGACACATTTTTCTGTGAAATGTTGTTGTCTGAGGTAGATTCTCTTTCTTGTTAATTGGCCTGTAATATTATATCTTTTTCCTTGTATTTTAGTTTCTATATTGTCTTATCAAGTTCTAATTGTTTAGGTAGATAGCTTTGAAAGATGGGTTCACGATACAAAATTCAGAATCATGCCACCAAACACAATGAATAAATTTGGAGCTGTTCTTGATGATTTTGGACTTGAAAGTATGCTTCACAAGTTGATGAATGATTTAAGTCCTATATCCAAAGGTAAACATCTCATTCTTATCGATATGGTAATAAGACATTAAAACATAAGTTGGAAGAATGAAATTAATAGTTATTTCATAACCTCATTTTTATACTTTGTGTTGCTTTATAGTTTTCTTTCTTGACGTTGGTGGATCCATACTAGATTCTCATCGTGGTTTTGTTGCTTTATAGTTAATTTTAGCTGCATCCTTGCAAGTTTGTTAGTGCATTGTTTGTCTATTCCAATTACTATCATGTCGTTGCTCTTGGATGGATTATACCGTACATGAAAGGTAAATGCAGTGACTCAAAAGAAGTTCTACCATATTGAAAGGGAAATGCAGTGACCCAGCTTGATCAGCAGCTCCAAGGCCTTCTGAGCCGTCGCCTCATTCCCATTATTCAAAAACTTTGGCAACGTCCTCATCATTGACAACATGGAGCTAGAAAAGCACTAAATGAAATTGATCACATTAAAAAAAAAAAAAAAAAAAAAAAACTGTATCGGGAAAAAAAAAACACAAACAAACAAGCTCATTTCTTGTTTACGTAAGCTCCAAATCCCCAATAGTGAGAAATCACTTTCAACTACTTGTTCTTTTGACATCCTAACTATCAGAAACCAATCTTGTTCTTCAAAAGCTGCTCTTTCTTTATGCTTTGTAAGTTTCTGGAGGTGGGTCTTACTTGTAGTGTCTTTCTTTTCTTGATTCATGTTGTGAAGTAGCGGAGGAGGCAAATAAAGAGTGGTGAGAAGCGAGAACGGGGAGAAGCTAAGCCAGCTTCAACTCCAGCAACTCTAACCCTAAACCCTGAACCCTAAACCCGAAACCCGAAGCCCGAAACCCGAAATCCGAAGCCTTAAACCCTAAACCTGAAGCCCTAAACCCTAAACCCTAAACCCTAAACCCTAAACCCTAAACCCTAAACCCTAAACCCTAAACCCTAAACCCTAAACCTTAAAACCTGAAAACCCTTAAGCCTTTGTACTTTGAACCCTGAGACCTTGAAACCCTAGTACTTTAAACCCTAAACCCTAAACTCTAAACCCTAAATCCTAAACCCCTAATCCTTAAGACCCTAAAACCCTAGACCCTAAACACTAGACCCTAAAACCCTAAATCCTGTAACCTAATCACTGCGCATACTTTGCAAAGATAGATTATAATTTAGCGTCATTAGAACTTAAGGAAACTAAAATTAATATAGACTTGAAGGAAAACAATTTTGGATAATATTGAGAAGCCTTTATGAATCTCGGTTTATGTGTATGGGACTTATAACATACCAACAAAATTCATGTTTTCCAGATTTTTATATACTACATTTCAGGGCAGTTAAATTCTTATGGAATGCAAAGTATCTGGTCTCATGCCATCAATGAACATTATTAAATGTGCCACAACATTAGAAGAATAATTTTATGACAACTTGCAGTAAAGGTGGCTATCACCCAATATCTTAAATTTAATGTTGATGATAATATCACCATTGTTGCATTCAGTGCACCTACTTACCAAAGAGAGACTTGGATTACAAGTTTCTATCTCATTCTGGCATCTCCCATAATGATAAGTAATTAAAAATCCAAAAAATTGGGAAAAAAAAAAAAACCACTTATGTATGATCACAATAACTATATATTATATTTATACCTCATTGGGCTCACCTCATAATCTGCGCAACTAAAAATTAGATTCTAAGACAATAATTCTGAGAGGTAATAACTCTGCTCCACGAGGACTTGTGGTAACATATATCTACAGGACAATAAATAAAGACACAAATTGGTTAAGTTTATCCTTAAGCCGCTGAACATAAAGCTTTGTTATAACGCCAATGGCCACAATGATATATATATAAAGGCCAAAATGATCTTGTTAAAATGAAAATCTAGTAAAGAAAAATGACCCTTGAACAAAATTACGGCTTATAATCCAAAGAATTTAAAATTGTATAATACAATATCGTGCGAGTATCTATACAAGTGAAAATCAGATTCTGAAACAAGATTTCTTGAAAATAATACTCTGTTCCATCAAGATTGTTGCAACATACAATTATGGAACAATAATGTCCATAAATAATGACATGAACAAATTACAAACTAAATCAAAATTAACTTCATTGCTTAAGTTAATAACCATAAAGCCTTGATGTCAAAGTGTGTTGTATAGTGAGTAGAACATATATAAAAAGTAATAATCAGAGTGTTTAAATTTAAATTTTTAGGCCCAAAAGCATAAAAGTTTACCAATAATTCATCGTGAGTAGATTTTATTTATGTCTAGGATCATTTGGAGTAGGCACGTAAAATTATTAAAAAAATAAAAATAAAAATAAAAAATGCAAATAATCATGCTGAATCAATTTTGTTTGAGGTGAAATGAACATAGAGCTTCACAGCAACACAGGCAGCCAAGAAGAAAATATAAAAGACAAAAGGATTCTGTCTAAACTAAATCTGCTCAGATAAATTATGACTACATTTGAGTATATGCTTTTCTGTATCCTTCCGCTATGCTGAAGCTAAGAATGCCTATATTGCTGTGTTAAGCTGAGATTTAAATTTGTTTGCGTTAATGAGAGTAATACTAGGGATGGATGACATCTTATACTCTTGGCAACTTATGTAGTTGTTGCTGTAGTTTTACCGGTTAGAAATTCTATTTCGATGAACCGTTGTGGCATTGTTACATCTTTAAATTTTCGTTTTTGCTTTACTGTCTTCGCATTGAAGTAATCATATAATAACTTATTAATTATTGTAAGATAAGTCTAAATGGGTTTTTATTCTTGTTTGCTGAAGTGCTATATTTCTTTTCTTGTACAGATCAACAGATCGGGAAAACTTGATTATTTACTGCAGTATTCAATTGGAACTACATTATTTATGCGGTTATGCCACAACTCTTCTTCGGGTTCTTTTTGGTTATTAAATTTGACTCACTTTTCAATTTTCAATTTTTATCATGTGTTGCACGTAATGTGTTCTATTTTGAATTAATGTGAGAAGTGACTTAGAGAACTTGTGAATACTGGCATTGTTGTTGTGGAAGTACATATGTAAAAGGAAAGTTGTTTAATATTATTATTAGCCTCAAACGGTGAATACGTTGGGTTGTACATTTACTTCAAGTAGTTTTAAATAATGATTTTTCTGGCTTTAGGGTTGTTTTTGAACAGTCAAAACAGATGAGAGAGAAGGCCACCAATTTCTCTTGTTGCTTCTTCTAGAATGGAGGAGGACCAGCAGCATAGGATGCAGAGACATAGTCTGATGTTGAAGAACAACAACAGCATGAAGAAGAAGCAGAGGAAAAGACAGAGGAAAGCAGAGGAAAAATTTTGATGATGGTTTGCAAAAGATGCAATTCTAGCGATTCTTGTGTGTTGTTCTTGCCTTGTAGGCACCTATGTGCGTGCAAAGCTTGTGATGCTTTTCTTGATTCATATCTAGTTTGTTTAGCACCAAAGAAGGCTGGTATAGAGGCCTTAATCAGTGGATTTTTTATAAATATTTTCTAGGAAAGTGGAACATTTTCCAGGGAAAGTGAAGGAAAATTGAAATAATAGAGCAACCCCATCTCAGGTATGACTGATACTATTAGATTTTAGTTTAAACAGAAGCCAATCAATAGAACAGGAAAAAAATATTTTACTGATGTAGTAATGGTGATCATGTTAAAGCTTTTTTGTTTTTTAGGTTCTTATACAATTTATACATACTTTGGTTTTGATTTTATTATTCAATTCATTGTTAAATGTGCAGTTACTTGGCAGAGGAAGGATGACGCAGTTTATAAGCGACTTCGCTTATTTCAAGACGCTACCACTTGGTTCAGGTAATATGGCATTTGTGCTTGTATACATGTATCATCTTCTGGGTTGCTGTGTTGGTGTGTTGCTAATTTTTGGCTTCTACATTTATGTATATATCTCATTAATGTAGCAACTGTCAGAGTACGCTTCGCAACAGATAATAAACAGATCATATAATCTGATTGATTTTGCCTCTACATTTGTTAGTGTTTTTAGTTAGAGAGCCTTCATGTAAGCTTCTAACCCCTAACAGTTTTTGTTTTTTTGCTCTTCTAATTTTCTACGGAATCAGTTATTTGATTGGTGAAAATTGATTAGTTCATGTAATGAAGGTTTTATTTATTTTGCATGTCTTGTTGCGTAATTCAACTAAGGCCAGTTATTGTACAAGATGGATGTTCAATGCCATCTTTTGCCGCAACATGTTTCAAAGGATTGGATTTTTTTATTTTTATTTTTTTTTCAATTTGCAAAATTAATATAATTAATTGGAACTCAGTTGACGAATTTACCAGATTCCTTGTACAATGTTGTGTGATATGCCAAGTAATTGTTAAAAGTAATTATTGTACTTCATTCTCAGGCCAATGAAGCATATACTTAAATGTAGTCATAATTTATCTGAGCAAATTTAGTTTAGACAGAATCCTTTTGTCTTTTATATTTTCTTCTTGGCTGCCTGTGTTGCAGTGAAGCTTTATGTTCATTCCACCTCAAACAAATTTGATTCAGTAAGATTATTTGCTTTTTTTATTTTTATTTTTATTTTTTTTAATAATTTTACGTGTTTGCTCCAAATGATCCAAGACAAAAATAAAATCTACTCACGATGAATTATTGGTAAACTCGTATGCTTTTGGGCCTAAAAATTTAAATTTAAACATTCTAATTATTACTTTTTATATATGTTCTACTCACTAAACAACACACTTTGACATTAAGGCTTTATGTTTATTAACTTAAGCTATAAGTTAATTTTGATTTAGTTTGCAATTTGTTCATGTCATTATTTATTGACATTATTGTTTCATAATTGTATGTTGCAACAATCCCGATGGATCAAGGTATTATTTTGGGGAAATCTTGTTTCCGAATCTGATTTTCACTTGTACAAATACTCATACAACATTGTATTATACAATTTTAAATTCTTTGGATTATAAACCATAATCTTGTTCAAGAGTCATTTTTCTTTACTAGATTTTCGTTTTAACAAGATCATTTTGGCTTTTGTATATATCATTGTGGCCGTTGGTGTTATAGCAAAGCTTTATGTTCAGCGACTTAAGGATAAACTTAACCAACTTGTGTCTTTATTTATTGTCCTCTAGATATATGTTACCACAAATCCTCCTGGAGGAGAGTTATTACCTCGTCAATTATTTCTTTTTTCTTATTTTGCTTATTTTGCTCCTTTTTCTTTCTAGGATTTTTATCTTTGGAATCGAGTGGTCTACCATGCTTTTGGCGTGCATTAGACTCATTTACTGACATATTAGTAACTTGTCCTTCAGGGATATCAATACGAGCAGGAGCATTAACAACTGGTATATGTGACTTTATCACATTTTTACTATCAGTAAATGCATCTGGTAATTGATTTGCAATTTCTTGCAAGTGAATTATTTTTTGAACTTCCAATTCACATTGATTTGTACGAGGATCAAAATTAGATAATGATGATGCATTCCACTAAATTTCTTGTCTTTTCAACTGTTGTTTCTCTCCCTCTGATGTTGGGAAAACTGTCTCATCAAATTGACAGTCAGCAAATCGTGTCCTGAAAATATCATCCGTCAAAGGTTCAAGATATTTAATAATTGACAGGATTCAAATCCAACAAAAATTCTCAATCTTCTTTGTGGACCCATTTTAGTGCGTTATTATGGAGCAATAGGAACATATACTGCACAACCAAAAACTCTTAGATGGAAAATATTAGGTTCTTTACTAAAGACAAGTTGTAATAGAGAGTATTTATGATATGCAGTTGGCCTTATACGAATAAGTGCCGCAACATGTAATATAACATGTCCCCAGGCAGAACTAGGCAACTTTGTTTTTATAAGTAAAGGCCTAGCAATTAATTTAAGTCTTTAAATAAAGGATTCTGCTAATCCATTTTGTGTATGTGTGTGAGCAACAGGATGCTTAACAGTAATTCCAATGGACATGCAATAATAATTAAAACCTCGGGATGTAAATTCTGCAGCATTATCAAGACGAATTTTCTTGATTGTATAATCTGGAAATTGAGCCCGTAATCGGATTATTTGGGCAAGAAGCCTCGCAAATACGACATTTCAAGTGGATAATAGACAAACATATGACCAATGTGTTAATGCATCTATTAGTCCATAAAATATTAAAATGATCCACATGATGGATTAATAGGTCCACATATGTCTCCTTGAATTCATTTTAAAAATACAGGAGATTCAATGACAGCTTTTGTTATGGATAGCTTTGTAATTAGTTTCCCTTGAAAACAAGTAGTACATGAAAAATATTTGAATAAATGAATCTTCTGGTTCTTTAAAGGATGTCCATGTGAATTTTCTATAATTCTTCACATCATTATTGAACCCAGATAACCTAATCGGTCATGTCAAACAATAAAAATCTTTGAATTCAACAATTTCTGGTTCATAACCATATACGACTCAACTGGATTTATAAAAGTATAATATAATCCAGAAGAATATGTTGGTAATTTTTCCAATACATGTTTCTTTTCTGAGACAATAGACGTAATATAAAGATATTCAATATTTTGTTCATTCGTCATCTCAATATGATAATCATTACGACGTCTAAAACTTAGTAGATTTCTTTTTGATCTATTAGAAAACATGACATCATTTATTATAAATTTTGTGCCACCAGGTAATAATATATGAGCTCTTCCATAACCTTCAATAAGGTTTGCAACACCAGATATTTTGCTAACGTTAGTTTCAGCTAATATAAGATTAAGAAAATATTTTTATCTTTAAGTATGGTGTGTGTTGTTCCACTGTCTGCTAGACAAAAAGCTTCATCATTATCTTGAGCATCAATCGTGTGATCAATGGAAACCATATTTCTTCATAAGTAAAAGAAAAAGAAAATTATAAGAATAGAGAACAATCTCTTTAATTTTAAACATGAACACACTGAAATTATACTAAAAAATAAAATAACATTGAATATTACTTAACACACTTGTAACCAAATACACTAAAAACAACACACTTTTAAAACTTAGAAGTAAGAAACACACTAATGACATAACACATTAAAACATATTGTAAATAGCATATTTGGAGCAGCTTATTGCAAGGACATCCTCTTAAGCCACATTTATGTTTTCATCTCCAATTAAATTTCCATCATAGTTCTAAAAAAAATCTGCAACATCTAAATGTGTCAAATTCATAGGATCAAGGTTTTTAGTAAAGTTTGTTTCAACACCTTTTCCTTTTTCTTTTAAGGAAGCTTGGTAAAGATCAACAAGGTGTTTTGCTATACGACATGCACGAGACCTTTCATGCCACATCTGTGACAAATGCTTTCATTATTTTTGAAACCCTTTTTCTTTTGTTTTTCCTCATTATTCTCTACTTCAGGTGTTGAGATGCAGTTTTCTTGAAATTTGAGGAGTTTTGATTATAATTACCAAGGCCACATCCACGACCACGACCACGACTATGACCATGCCCATGCTTAGGATCATTAACAAATACAGCATTCGCTTTAGGGAATGTTGTTGATCCAGTTGGTCGAGATTGATGATTTTTCATCAATAATTCATTATTTTGTTCAGCCATTGTTATGCTTGTTTTCTCGACCTGGACAAATGGGCCTGTGCAGGCCCAATAGGTATGAAAAGGAATGAAGATCCAAAAGGCCCGACCCTCAGGTCGTTACAGCGAGCTCGCCGAGCTTGCGAGATCGTTCAACGTCGAAACAATTCAAGCATACTTTCAGCCCGCCTCAACACCTATTCAACTCGCTCAGTCCGTCGAACTAGGGAGCTCGCGCCAGGTAATACCTTGTGCAGCAAGTCATCAGTTCCACCTAATGTCCCGATTTCTCGCCGGTATCACTTACACCATTACCAAGGAACATTTAATGCGGCGGCCATGCATTTAATGAAGAGAAGACCTCTCCTGGTACAATAAATGCAGATGTGCGTATAGAAGGAACAATCATTACCTTTACAATAAATGTAGCATGATTTATATCAGGATTAATTGGAAATAACTATCATTTATAATGTGAATGACACTCTTTGTGTCTCTCCTTTGTATCTCTCCCCCTCTATAAATTGGGGAGATTTTCACTGTACAAACAAGCCGAAAATATTAGAATACTGTCACTCTACCGGAATTACCTCAGAGTGGCCGTGGACGTAGCCGCAGTCGCCGAACCACGTAAAAATCCTTATGTTTTGCACTCATTCTTCCCTCTCCTTTCTGTATTGATTGTCCTATTACTATCTCCATCTACCACAACAAACATTCCTTCACTTTTATTACAATGCACCAACCTTAAATCTCCATTACTACGAATTTATTACAGTAATCACCATTTATTACCACGTTCGCAGTTTGGGCCCTTGAATCTCTGAGTTGACCGTTTCAGGACGTCAACAGCCACCAAGAGGCATGATATCAACTCAGAATATTTTTTAAAACCTCTTTCTCGATATTGCTGTTGCAGGAGCATATTAGAGGCATGGAAAGTAGAGTATGTTTTCTCTAACATATCTTCATCAGTAACACTTTCTCCGTATAATTTTAATTGAGAAGTAATTTTAAACATTGTGGAATTATACTCGCTTACACTTTTAAAGCAATCTTGTAAGGATGCCTCATTCTTCTCTTTTATTGTATCTCCAAGATTTTTGACATCTAGGTGAATTTCAGTATCAAGAGTCCATGCCAAATAATTATTACTAGAAATATCAAGGGCAGTGAACTCGAGCTTTGTCAGATTCGACATATTGAAAACTATTAATTGACAACATATAATAAAATTAATAAAACTATATAAAAGGATAAAAATATATAATAAACAGTTTCTCCATACATAACATAATCCAAGTATAATAATCAGCAATATTATAATATACTAGATGCTTAAAAGAAAAACATACAACATACAATTAATAATTATTCTAATAGATGTATATATACTAACTTTTCATCAAACAAGAAAATTATATTTACATGCTTAATGACATGAATTCTAATTGACCAAGAGGATATAGAGAAATTATAAAAGATATATTAACAATGATACTATAACTATACTTCAACGTATAATCAATTTATTGATTAACAGTAAAGTAAAATAAACATGTAATAAAATTCATCATTACAAAATAATTGATAATCAAGTTATAACCGATATAAGAAACTGTATAAACTATTATACAAATAAAACAAAGTTGATAACCATTGATTAGCAAAGTAAAGAATTGAAAACATAACTCATCCAATAACATAAAATATATTAATGGGTAAACAAATATATAAATAAGCATGAGAATAATAATAAAGATTTATATAAACAAACAAAAAGAACATAATTCATAAACATATAAATACATAAAATGTAGTTGAGAGAAAAAATGATTAATAAATCATATCAAAGCACTACATGTCAATAACATAATAGAAAACTAAATAAATATTATAAAGAAATCTATTTGATTAAAATTCTACCTTGACGAAAATAAACGGTTAGAACTCGTGCTGATAACGTGTTATGAAACAAATGCAATATTAAGATATTGCAAAATAAGAACAATGAATAAAGATAAAGCACAAGAAGAATTTTGGGAGAGAGTTGTTATTTTATTTTTTCATTTCTTATGCAAGAAACCATCCATACAAACTTATATACCCTCTATTTATAGGCTAAGAATCATAAATATAGGAAATAGAAAAGGTACAAGTTACACAATACATTAAGACACTATTATGATGATCATTATTTAAGAAATAATGATCTTTAATGTAGAGGTTATAGAAAACATTAAGGTACAATTATGATTATCATTATTTGTGTGATAATGATCTTTAATGTGAAAGTTATAGAATACTAAAGGGTGACATTCAATTGATTTACAACAATTATATTGAATTAATATTCTTTAACATCAAATTGTGCTTTTCCCTTTCCTTTCTTTACTTTATACTACTTTAATCAATTAAAATGAGCAATTTTTCTTGTTTTGAGAAAAAATAAATAAATAAATAGCAATTTTTCTGCTTAAAGATGTTTGCTATAGTTATTCAAAATTTCCTTTTATATTCTTTTTTATTAGTCACGTTATATTAGAAATCAAAAGTCAGTATTTTCAAAAAAATAAAAAATAAAAAGTCAATAAGGAGATCGAATATATTTCACTGCACATTTTACCTTTTGTTTTGTCTTCTATTCAATACTCACATTTTAAGAGCATTTTCAATATTTTCATGGATTATATTTTAGAAAAAAATGTTATATCATCAATATCAATGAATTTACTTTCTAAATGACATAGATTTCATTTTATAGATAATTAAATTAAAAAATTATTTTCCAATATTTCCACACATTTCCATTTAATATCTCCATGTGTTTTCATTTAATGTTTTCGTATTTTCCATTTAATATTTTTATATTTTTTTGACTTTCAAAGAGATTTGAACATTAGAATTAAATAATTATTGATTTATTGATATGTTTGTTTGACACACCTTTTGAAAATAGATAGTTATGTTGATAATGTCTATATATCTATATCTATGTATATAGATATATTTATCGTCTTAGCTTGATAGTAATGATTGATAATTATATTAGAGATATTTATTTTAACTCAATATCTATTCATTTTATGTGACATGTAATTTTTTTACGAGTCATGAGACCATTGAAGATACTCTAATGATGAGACAATTGATCATGAAATACTATTCATAATAATTTATTTTATTACAAAATATTTTCATTTAGATGATTATCAAATTAGAACCTTCAAAACATTTTTGTGGATAATTCTTAAAATCAATTTGTTAGATATTATAGTTCAAACAAATTATGAATTGTAATATTTAATATGATTTATGTATATTATAAGAGTGTATCATATTTAAATTTGTAGGATCGCTTAACTTTGAGCGGTGGTTGTGGATGTGGCCCCAAAATCAACCTTTATTCATAGTAAAACAACTTGATGCCTTCTTCGGTTCGACCCCTCTAGAATCTCAATTTAATTAACTGCATGCGAGTGTGTGATATCAACTATAATTGTAATAAAAAATAAACTAAGTCTTCATTAATATAATATTACAACATAGACGTGGTGCCTTTCAAAAGAGATCAGAGATTTATCAGCATCCCATTCGAAACCATCCAAGCCATCTTCTCCGTCTTCTGACACTTTGCCAAACCACTTGTGATCTTCTTTCATTTGCTTCTAACAACCTATTCTCCTGCAATTTCTTACAATGCTTATTGTGGGTGCATCACAGCAGCTAAAATGTAAAACCATCTCTCAATTTTAAACTTAATTGAATCACATGATTAGGACTCATGACCGAGCGAATATCTGATTTATCTTCAGTCTTTTCATGTACGTGTCTGTATAGTGGAAGAGGTTGCCCCTGATGTGTTTCCTATTTCCATCTCCAAACTCAAATGAATAAAAAAACCAAATCACTGTGATCTTCTGCTTGGCATTTGTAATCACTTGTGCATTAACAACATTATATAAAAACAAACCATGTGCTTTGATGAATGGTCTTTCTATAATTAATGAACCTGTAGTACTCGATTCTCGAGAATGGTTAGGCGTTCAATCAAGCTGCCTTTATGGTGAACTTCTTCAAGGGCAGATGACAAAGTCTTGCAGTCATCTTCTGTCTTCATTTTTCTGAAAACGGGACTTGAAGAATGCCTCTCTTCCAGCAAATGCACCTACATATTTAATTATATTCAGGTCCTCTTTCACATTATATATATGGCCCATGCATGATAACATAGAAGAAGCCTAAATGTAAATTAAACATGACAGGAGCACATGATGGGGTGACTTATTAAGGGGACCTAAACCAATACAAAAGATGTTGATTTAATAAATAATAATATGTTACCACACGATCAAGGCGTTCCAATCTTGAGAGAATCGAAAAGGCTGGACTGACATGCTCTTGTTCTTGATTTTGAAGGTCCATGATTTCATAAATCATAACAATGTGCAGATAGATCCTTTCGCGATTTCATTCCAGATATTATAGTCTCCTTTTCTGCTATGTATCTTAATTAACACAGATCCAAGTTTGGAAATGGTGCCTTCAAAGTGATCTCACTTATTAAATGCTAATTAAGGCTCTAGAATGTTAATAATTTATTATTAAAATTAAAAATTAAAAATTAAAAAAAGTGGGCTCTTCATTGCTGAATGGGGCATCAATGATAAACACCTCGCCATACTTTATTGTCACCATTCATATTTTTTTTCCTTCTAAAGATATTCTGTGCTTATCTGCACATGCTAATATCTTATCTCCTCAAGTGATCGGTTTCATTATTATGTGACATTCATTATTTTTACAGATTATATGGGCAAGTATTGCTCATGCTTTAACTTAAAGGTTAAAACCTAAATGGGGAAATATAGAAAAAAAAAATAAAAAAAATAAAAAAACTTCCATGAGACTGTCCTATAGCTAATGTAATACGACAGATTAATGAATGATATTATTTCATTTTCTCTCACTCTTCCCATTGGCCATTTTTTTTCTCTTAATTTTTCCATTGGTCTGTTGCATCACATCAGTTGTGAGATAATTTCATAGAAAATTTTCTCGAAAATATGAGCTGATTATTGAAAGCCTTAATGGGAAATACTTAAATTAACGATAACTATATAATATAATACCTCACATTTATGATGTAACGTTGTTATCATTACTACGTAAAAATATATCTTGTAAGACAATAAAATTCAGCAAGCATCTGCTAATATTCACTTCTGGCCTTCACTGTCTGTCAAAAGGCTTAAGCAAACCGTAAGTAATTCCCATGGCAATCCATCCGCCGGCCACAACTCTCGCCGCAGATATCCGAACAGGTGAGCCCCCCAGGTGGGCTCCAAAACCCCCAAAAAGAGCCAGTGCTATTGTGGTTGCTATAGCCATCACCACTATCCTAATAATGTATCGAGCAACAAGTAAGGCTGGCACCAAAGGAACAGATGAACCACACAAAAATGCCATAGCTGATGCCATTGAAGCCTTAAAGGGGTTAGGCAGCTTTTCCTCTTCCCACGCAGTTTTTGTAATAATTTTCTTTGCTGGAGAGCTCAATACCTTGGCATCTTCTGCAATAACTTTCATCATTGGAGATCTCCCAGGAGAGAAAACTTGGGCCAACTTGGATTCAGGAATTATAACTGCCGGTGACATTTTTTCATTCAGCTCGTTAGTCAATTTTCCAGTTGATGGGTTCAACGGATTGAACATGGACAAAGCTGCCTCACCCTGCTTACTTTCAGTAATGCTTGTTGGATTGGCATTGACTTTGATGACGTGGTGAAGTTGGTCAGGTATGTGTGTGTTTGAAGTGAATTGCGGAGGTGTAGTACTTGCCCTCTCGATGTCTCTTTGTGTTGAAACAGAAACATACTCTCCAACAGCCATGCTAAAGGCACCAGCAAGAGCTCCAGCTAGTCCAGAGAGAACCATGGACCACCTATCCTCTTTTGCTGCACCCACGCCAAGCATTAGCGATGTTGTGGAAAGCAACCCGTCATTGGCTCCTAAAATGGCAGCTCGGATCCATTGACCTCGTTGCCTTTGATCTGCTGTTTCGATACAAATCTGAGAGGAATCCATGTGATTGGAGGGAGTGTGGCTTACGAGGTTGAGACACACTCATGGCACGTGGAGATATATACATAGAATGAGGACGTCGTGGATTGGATTGCCTTCCTACAAAAGTGGGGTCTTAGGATGTAGAGATTCTTAGGTGGTACCGTAGCCTATCGTTAAGATCGATCTAAGGAAGGGTTGTCTCTTATGTCACTGAAGATCGTTAATCGAATCTTTAACGTCTTCATCAGCCTCAACCTCGTTCATATCCCTACCTTCCCAAACTTCTTATACCACTTTGTGTGACTTATCTCTTCAACATGTTTTTTATTAATAGCTTCGCTTTCTAACACTAACTAATTAATTACCATTTGCAAAAGGACAAATTCAGATGCATAAACCTTCTAAGAAATTGTGATGTGTCCGCATTGAAAGGTTCAAATTTTCTGAATTCTACTTGTAGTGTAGTGCACTTGGCAAAAAGTTGGGCAGTTGAAGATAAACAGTAATAATTTTTAACATCCATTAATGACTGTAAAATAGCTAAGGGACGTGTGTTTGATGCAAAGCTTGAACAGTTAAGTTAAGCTTTGAGGGAGTTTCAATCAGCAATGGTGACTAAAGAAGATCTTCATTGATTAATTAACCGTTACAATTGCACGTTATTTATCTATTACAAGTAACAGAACTTCCATGAATCATGTGGTTCTAACTAATTCATGACAAGTCAAGCTAAGTTTGTTAATTACCCAACGAACAGCTGAAGGGTTCTAATTTAAGCTGACTTGAGAATGCATTTGGGATTGTTTCTACTTATGATTATTTCATGAGTTTTTAGCAGATAGGTGTTTGATGAAGTTTTTATAATCTACTTCTCCAACAATCAGTAGAAATTTGGTTGAGGGTTATTTTTTGAAATAGATATTAGAGAAGTTAACTTTTATCCTTTAGAATGTATATAATATCCTCATTATATTAATTAAAATAATAATAATACTCTTACTTTAATAATAATTTATAAAAAATAAAAAAATAAAAACTATGATAAATGATTATTATTATTTGTTTAAAAAATATTATTTTAATTAATTAATGAAAAATGGAGAACCGCTTGTGGCCCCTGTTTGGGAATGGGGGCATCCACTATACACTACAAGAAATGTGAACATTAGATACCATACATTTGGAGTCGCATATGTCTTTGGTTTCTAAATAATGCTTTTTGCAACGCATTCTGTCATTCGTCTCTGTAGATATAAATTTTTGTTTTGCTATTGGACTTTTGACTAAGGAGACATTTTGAGATGATATAGTTCGTCTATGAATGAAGCAATCTGCTACCATCCCTATTTAGTATCCAAATGTTGGTTATATTTTGAGTCCAATTTGGTTTTTGTCTTTGACGGAAGCTTTTAAGAACAAAATTTAGCACTCGTCTCCATAAATATGGATTATAAATTCACTATTAGTTTGGAGAACATTAAGAAACAATACAGTGTGTCTCTAAATCTTGTTTTCTACTATGATATAATATTTTGTCTCTAAATACTACTCATCTTTTGAGTCTAACTTAAATCTAGTTTCCAAAGGCAATTTTCAATAATGCTATTTGACATTTGTTTCCATATATATAAATTTTCATTTGCTTAAGACATTGGAGACTACACATTTCGTCTCAGTAGCAAGCGTTGTACTACGAAATGGATTTGGTAGCCAAATATTATTTTGATGTTGGCACTCAACCTCGCCAAAATATTATGTCAATTTTGGATTTATTTAGATAAATATTTGAATTAAAAACCTTGATTTAAAAGTGTCTTATGAGACAAATATTTTAGTAGTCAAAAACTTGGTAAGTCATTCTCTCTTTAGAGACTAAGTTATTGGTCCCAAAAGCACAAGAAATTTAAAGGAAGTTGATAATCGCTGAACAATGCAAGACACGAGATTGTAGTAGCCAAATGGTTATATTACTTTCTTTGTTTCTTATACCAAAAATATTGGTCTCAACTGAATGGCAAAATTTAATATAATAAAATAATGAGTTGGAAACATACATTTTTAAATTCGATTTAATGTAGATGCAAAATAGAGTTACACACTCCTATAAAATTGGTGATGAAACAAATTGACATTACATAGAAGATCGGTCAGGTAACATATATATATATATATATTGTAAAAGTCAATGCGTAGTATGGTTACAAAATTTTTACTTTTGGCACAAGTAATTTATTTGGACTTTCATTTCATTTCTTAAATAATTTGAGTTCCATCAATAAATGGGCACTGAATTTGTGTTCTAACTAAATCGTATGCTAGAGTTTCTTGATTTACAATTTGATGAGAATAAGGTGCTGTTATTAATATGGATTTAGGTTTAATTTTGTTTCAAAAAATATCATTTAACAATTTTTAAATCTCATTTGACAAAAGTTATATAGCATATGTTGACTATGATTTAAAAAAAAAAAAAAATGACACCAAGTAGATCAGAGATTTGTTGACTAAGATCAATCATTGTTTTTGCAATCTGAATATAAATTATTATTTGCTTGTTACATATTAACTTAGTTACTTTATTTTATTACATTGAATTCAAATGAATGGTATAAGATTGTTACTCGCATATTATATGTTTAGAGTGATTTTATCATATTTAGAGAAGGTAATTCCACATACAAACCTATGAACCTATGGATTTATGACCATAATTGGAGAGTGTTTCATTTTATTAAATGGGTTTGTGGGTGAGTGTTAATTTTATTAAGTGGGTTCATGGGCAGATCTCGATCTGAAATTCCACACCCCGATGTGAGTTTGGGTGTGGGTACAAATGCGAAAAAAATCTACACCTACATTTGTGGACCAATGAAATTACACATACAAAGAGAAAACTATATTTGATATTTGTATTTATTTTAATAAACTGTACTCAAAATAATATATGGGTGTGGGTTTTGCAAAACCTATCAAAACCTATCTTCTGTCACCCCTAATCCTTATCACCTAAATTATTAAGTAGATTGGTAATATATTTTAATTAATAATAAACTATAAAATTGGAAATTAAAAAATGTTATATATCTTAATGGAAAAAATATTATAAATTAAATAATCATTTACAAATAAATTCGATATCATTGAGAATTATGTATTGAATACTTAAATATTTTTTCTTAGCTTATATTGTTAATATAAATTGTTTTTTATCATTTTATTTACTTAAATTAAATATAAATTTTTTGTTATCATAAATAATATAAAATTAATACTAGAATTAATGCATAGCTAAAAAAGTATACATATTTATATAATATTTTCATGTGGCGGGAGTATTGCCCGCCACTTAGTTTTCCACCATTTTTTCACATTATTTTTTTGTCTTGATTAATGTCTATTTGTAAAACAAGAAAAAACAAAAAAACACCTTTAAGTGGATTGTTGACTATTTGTGGGTTTATGGAGTCTCTTCACTGACTTTGTTCATCTTCTCTACATCATTTTCTTTTATCACTTGTTACTTTAAAATTTTCAACTTCAACTATCAAACAGAAGCAAGCTCAAGAGGATTTTAGTAAGACTAAAGTTGCAGCAAAGGTATGTATTTTAGTTTGATAAGTTTTGAGGTTTCATTGGACATTTTGTTTTAGGTTGTTAGATATTTGAGCTTTTTAAAATTTGTTTCAATATTTCTAAGGCTATATGTAATGATTATGGAAAATTTTAATAAAAGTTGAGTTTGATATTATTTTTTAAAACTTTGATTTTATTCAAGATTTTGGTTTGCATGTAATGGATATATATGGAATTTGTTTGATTTTCTTTCAAGAACTTATGGTATGATCTCTGTATGTTAAGTATGAGTAGTTTAAAGTCAAAGTTTAATGCACTTGTTTAGTCCTCAAGCTAACAGAACTATGTTTTTAAGTTGTTTGTATCATTGAAAGTAATTACTTATTTATAAATGCCCTGTATTTTAGAGACATTATAGTTGATAAAATTGTTTTCTTAATAGACTCTGTTTTTTGCATATAATACTTTACACAGGAACTAAAAATGGATAGGAGTTGGATTTAGTTGCCAAATAGGTTATCTAGAGAATACAAAGATGGTGTTAGGTCTTTCATTGACATTGCTAAAAATCACTTAGATTGTGACAATAAATCTCGTTGTCCATATCGAGATTGTCAAAACACTAGATTGCATGATCTAGCAACCATCCAACAACATTTGATTTTGTATGGGTTCTCTTGAAGTTATGGAAGATGGATATTTCATGGAGAATCAACTGAAAATAATAACAATATTGCAATTGAGGAGACAGATGATGAAGAGGATGATGAATGTATAGAATTATTGAATGATGTATGTGGGCAAACACATGGGAATGAGGATATGGGTTTTGGGGAGTCAAGTAACTCAAGAAATATTGGTTTCTATAATTTTGAGACATTATTTGGTGTAGTTAGACAAGAATTATATCTGAGCTGCACAAAGTTTTCAACATTAACTTTTATAGCAACTAAAAATAATAACAATATTTCAATTGAGGAGACAGATGATGAAGAGGATGATGAATGTATAGAATTATTGAATGATGTATGTGGGCAAACACATGGAAATGAGGATATGGGTTTTGAGGAGTCAAGTAACTCAAGAAATACTGGTTTCTATAATTTTGAGACATTATTTGGTGTAGTTAGACAAGAATTATATCTGAGTTGCACAAAGTTTTCAACTTTGACTTTTATAATGAAATTACTACATAATAAAGTACTAAATCATTAGAGTAATAAGTCATTAGACATGTTACTTCAACTATTGAAGGAAGCACTTCCTAATGGATCACACATTCAAGATTCACATTATACAGCTAGGAAGATGTTACGAGATATTGGATTAGGGTATGAATCAATTCATGCATGTAAATATGATTGTGCTTTATTTTGGAAGGAACATGAAAAAGTAGATAAATGTCCTCTATGTGATGAAGATAGGTACAAATTTCATAGTGGAAAAAACAAAAAGATTCCTAAAAAAATATTGCGTTATTTTCCACTTAGACCTAGACTGCAAAGATTGTTCATGTCTAGACATACAGCTTTTGATATAAGGTGGTATAAGGATAAATATACAGATATGTTGCCTGTCTTAAGGCATCCAGCTGACTCAGAAGCTTGGAAAGACTTTGATAGACAATATTCTTATTTTGCAATGGATCCTCGCAATGTTCATTTGGGTCTTGCTACAGATGGTTTTAATCCATTTGGCTGTATGAGTAATTCATATAGTATGTGGCCAGTGGTTCTTGTGCCATATAATTTGCCACCATGGAAATGCATGAAATCTTCATCTTTCATAATGTCACTACTTATTCCTGGCCCACAAGCACCTGGAAAAGATATAGATGTGTACTTACAACCATTGATAGATGAATTAAAAGAGTTTTAGAAGGATGGTGTTGAAACTTATGATGTATCTAGTGGACAGACTTTTCGTTTGCATGCATGTCTTTTATGGACAGTCAATGACTTTCCTGCATATGGAAATTTATCTGGTTGGAGCACCAAGGGGTATAAAGCTTGTCTAATTTGTAATGAAGAAACATCGTCACAACCTTTGAGAAGTAAAATATGCTATATAGGTCATCATCAAATACTTGTCCCAAAACCATCCTTAGAGATGACGCAAACAATTTAATGGGAAGGATGAAAAGCGATCTGCACCTAAGCTGTTATCTGGTTGTAACATTCTAAAGCAATTACAACATATCAGACATGTAACATTTGGGAAAAACCCGAATAACGTTGCCCGAAAAAGAAAATGCTCTGCTGCTGAATTGAATTGGACTAAGAAAAGTTTTTTTTTTTTTTAGTTAGAGTACTGGTCAAATCTCAAAATAAAGCATAATCTTGATGTAATGCATATTGAGAAGAATGTATGCGATAATATTCTTGGAACATTGTTGAATCTTGAGGGGAAAACAAAAGATACAATCAAAGCTAGAATGGATTTACAAGATATGAATATTAGACATGAGCTGCATTTGCAAGCTGTTGGAACAAAATTTTTGAAGCCTTCTGCTTGTTATACACTTACAATTGATAAAAAAACAAAAAATTTGTCAATTTATTAACTCTATTAAATTCCCTGATGGTTGTGCATCAAATATCTCAAAGAATGTGAAAAAGGGAAAACTTTATGGTTTAAAGAGTCATGACTGTCATGTGTTGTTACAAAGAATTCTTCCCATAGCGATACGTCCCTATCTACCCAAAGAAGTTTGCACTGCATTAGTGGAACTATCTCACTTTTTTCAACAGATTTGTGCAAAGACTCTACATGTAGATGATTTAGACAGATTGGAGAAAGAAATTGTTTTGATACTTTGTAAACTTGAAATGATATTTCCACCCGCAATCTTTGACATTAGGGTGCATTTGGTTTTGTACTTGCCATTGGAAGCAAAAGTTGTAGGACCTATGTCATTTTAGTGGATGTATCCCTTTGAAAGGTATTTAGGCACTCTAAAAAAAATGTGAGAAACAGAGTTAGACCAGAGGGTTCAATTGCAAAGGCATACATTGTAAATGAAACATTAACATTTGTTCAATGTACCTTCAAGGAATTGAAACGAGATTTAATCGAGGTGAAAGAAATGATGATGGAATTCTTAGCCAATCAAATGGTGGGTTATCAATATTTTCACAAAAAGCTAAACCTTTTGGAGCTTGGCAAATGAAGCATTTACCTTTGGTTGAATTGAAAAAAGCTCATTGGTATATTTTGAACAATTGTGTGGAATTACAACCTTATTTAAGGTAAGTATTAATTTTTATCAGGTATGTAAATTTCCACAAAATAGCTTTTATGCATTTTAACTTAATTATGAGTGTTAATGTAGTGACTATACAGAGTTAGAAAAAGAAAGTTGTTCTGATACACCTTGTTGACTTGAAGAACAATTCCCCAAGTGGTTTAAAAAAAAGTAAATAATTTAATGTATAAGATAATTTTTCATATATAATTAATAGTAGTAAATAAATAACTATTTAACAATACATGTCTCTGCTTGTAGATTACAATTTTACATAATGCAGGATCAATAAAAGCCACTAATCAATTGTATGTGTTAGCATGTGATCCCGATCAACGAGTGAAATCTTACAATGCATGTATTGTTAATGGAGTGCGATTTCATAGTATTAATCATGATGATCAATGGATAACTCAAAATAGTAGAGTTGTTGTACCAGGAGAGCACAATGGTGATAGGATAGATTTTTATGGAGTTTTACATAGTGTCCTTGAGCTAGATTATCTATTTGGTCATCACGTCATCTTATTTAAATGTGAGTGGTTTGATAATACAAAAGGATTATCATTTTATTTGCATTAATGTAAATAATAAGTGGTATATGGATGACCCTTTTGTGCTCCCAATACAAGCACAACAAGTGTTTTATGTTGATGATTACAAGCATGGTGCAAATTGGAAGGTTGTTCAAAAGATTCAACATAGACATTTATGGGATGTTCTTGTAATATACTCTCCTGATTGTAGTACTATACATATATAGTGTAAAGTTACCTTTATTTATGAAATAATAAAGTAATTAAAAGCTCCTAAATGTGTAATTGAACTCTAGTAGGATTTTTGGATAGATCGAAGATAAATTCGAATGGGAGAAGTGGTATGATGATTAATTAAGATTTAATGTGAAATTTGTGTCAAATAAATTTTTGTCAAAAAGGGGATATGACTAAACAAGTTAATAAAAGACATGTATAAGGGCAATTTATGCAAGAAAGAGAAAGAGACCTCTAAAAAGGATAGGATAGGAATTATAGAATTTTTGAAGGATAAATAATGGAATTAAAGGAACTCTCTAGAAAGGGCATGGATGTAAATATAATGTTATGGCAAGGGCATTTTGGGAAACTTGCAAGTATTAACATATGTATGAAAAGGTGACTTGTGGCAAAAAGAGAAAGCAAGAAAGCATACAAGTGACAAGTGTAAAGAAGGAAATAAACTAGTTAGCATTTGGTTACATTTCAATGAATATAGTTAGAATGGAATTGATATTTAGAGTTCAACCAATTAAATTCCTTTAATACTAACTAATGGCAAGTTGGTAAATTTCAATTTAGTTTGTGGGCAATTATCAATAGCAAGCTTGTAAAATTTAAGGATATTTGAGGGCATTTGTTAATCCAACCAAAGGCTATATATAGTTAATTGATTAGAAGAGAAAACAAAGAGAGAAAGTAAGAGAGATTGAGAGCTAATGACAGGCCCCGACTCTTATACTCAAGGTGACTCGCCCGGCAATCCCACGGTGGCCTTTCAGTCGAGAATTTTTCTGGCTG
Source organism: Litchi chinensis (assembly GCA_019925255.1). NCBI lineage: Eukaryota > Viridiplantae > Streptophyta > Magnoliopsida > Sapindales > Sapindaceae > Litchi > Litchi chinensis. Next base: position 24,282,823 of record CM034474.1, read on the forward strand.
AAAGGTTCCCGTGAAGCTAAACTTTTATTAAACTTTTAGAATTTTCTCAATTAACAAAAATGAGTGGGAATTTTTTTTTTTATTTTAAATTTATATTTACAAACAAAATTTATAAAAATTTTGACAGCACAACGACTATTTTTCTAAAAATTCCATCCTGTAAAAGTTCACTAAAAACTTATACACTTCTATTTCAATATAAATCTCAACTACTGGGTCTCAGGTCCTCATTTCAAAATCACAAACAACCACAATCATGCTTTAATTTAAAAGATAACTTGGAATTATAAACAACTCATGTATAAACAAGTTTTCCAAAAGATATATACAACTATATATAAAATTCGTTTCACAAGATATATCGTAAATATCACATGTTCACAAAATTTCATAGCAACACAGCACTCGACAATAAGCTACTCTAAGGCTGGAGTCCCTGCTACTATAGTATCCGCACCTGTACCTGTCCCTAAGAGGTTTTTATTTATAAAATAGTAAAACTAGATGAGCTAATAAGCTCAGTGAGTGTCATGTCTATTTCCATTCAATTTAATTTCAAAATATGCTCCCTAAAAACTTTAAACATAATTTCATAAATATAATCATGTTGTAAATATTAATATGTTATCTGAGAACCATATAAAATTTAAAAGTATGAATAAACATTAATATCATTACAATCCATACATCACAAAATCTGTAAATTTTATAATGTATTGAAAAGCAAACCTTTTGATTTCGAAAAATTATTCTTAAATGTTTTTCAAGTATCAATCGATGCACAAAATATCGTTTTACATGATTTCTTTTTCTGCCATAAATCGTAAACAATGGTGGTATTTTAGTTTTCGAAAAACTTTTAAGTAAAACAAACCAACCACTAATAATTCATTCCATATGGTATACTAGTATATGGCGGAGCGGAATTTACCATTGTTTGGTGCAAAATTTATCTTCGCACAGGTCATCTATTTGGTATCTACTAGCGGAATTTACCTTCGCTACGGAGTGAAATTTACCTTCGCTCAGGTGGAAGCTAGCTAATAATATACTCTGTACGTGCATTGGGTGACACACGGGACTAAACCAACGGACACATTCCCTCCCGCTGTTAGTGATAGACACGCTTGACAAACAATGCCAATGCACACTTAGTGATAGGTCTCTATTTCTTATACACTAGGCAGCCTGTCCGGCAACCCCACGATGGCTTTTCAAACGGGATCTGTATTGGCTGAAAGATTTTCGTGAAACTAAGCCTCTTACTTTTTCTGAAAACCTTTGTAAAACTCTGAAAATTTATTTTCAACTAAAACGGGTGACAACTTTTTTATTTCTAGGTAATCATTTACAACATAGGATTTACAAAAATCTGGCAGCATAACGGATGCTTTTCTAAAAATCCACGCTGTAAAACATGAAGGAAAACCTGTGTACTTCAAATATTTCTCATTTTCAACTTCCGAGCCTCAGGCCCTCATACAATTTCCACAATCAATCCCAATGACAATTTCATTCAAAAGATAAATTAAAATCCATTAAGACTAAATAAGACTTAAGTGCACATATGGTTCACAAAATATAACACGAAATGCACAAATATGTGTTCTCAAATCAGAGTTTACAAACATGCAATATGTTTAGGAAGGATGCAAATACATGATTTTGCGGAAGTAAACAAACTAGTATAGTAGCGTCACGTATCAGCCCTCTCGCACGCTCGACGGAGCTCCCTCTAATCTCTGGCTCACACCTACACTTGGAGAGGGTTTCTATAAAAATACAAAAAGGAGTGGTGAGTAATAATTTCATAAACATACTTTTCTTGTCTTCTAAATCTTACGTCAAACGACGTGCTTTTTATCTCTTTATCTTGCCTTAGCTAGTAACCCAGGGAAATTTCATCCTTTCGTGATAGTACCTGTACATAAAAGTAACAGAACTCACACACATCACTAGGATTAGGGAAAAACTCTCTGTGTAGTCGCTAATAAGGGACCTCAGGGATCGCGATACCCACCCTAACATCAGGTAGATCTATACTACCGTATACGTGCAAAGGGCGATTGACTGACTCTTACTCGAACCCCTCATAATTAGTGACTCTCCCAACCACTCTTGTCATACAAGCATATGGTACTTCGGCTGGTAATCTTTGGAGCTTAGGGTAAACCATATGCATTTAAAAATCTTTTCAAGCTACTTAAAACTTTCTTCTCTCTTTATCTTGGAAATACATTGATTTAGCTCAAAAAATATTCTCTAGTATGTCTCTTATTAGCATGTACATAAACATAAATAAACCGCTTTGCTACTAAGTATATAAACATAAATTCAGAAACTAGCATGCGATATATAAAACTAAAGACATGCTAAAATAAATCATTTCAAAGTAAACAAGTGAAATATTTAAATTCAATTTATGAACTTGTAAAAGCTTTGAAAATAAACCACACTCACAACTTGCATCCAAAATATAACCACTCTTCTACGCTCTTAGCTAGCTTGCCATTTTACCTACATTTCAATACGAGCGCGATTTCTTAGTCATAGCAATCCTTTCAAAAATCTTAACATTCCAACATGCAAAACACTACACTCCAAGATGTAACGGGCTAAACTCGAGCTGCGAGCTATCGCCCAGCTCGTTCTCTGGGAGCTACTATCCAATTCGCTTGGCCTGGACAGCGAGCTCCTTCCAACTTGCCCTTAGCAAGCTACCGCTTCAGCTTAACTCGCCCTTCACGAGCTACTGCACTTAGCTCAACTCGGACAGGTTTGCTACGGACTGTGGGCATTGCCCAACTCGTCCTTGTGAACTGCTACCCTAGCCAGTCTAATCAGAACTGTGGGCACTACCTAGCTCGCCCTTTGCGAGCTACTACTCTAGCCCGACTCGGATGGGCATTATAATGGACTGCCGCATCACCTTGCTCGCAGCCCATAGCTTGTTGGCAAATTACTATCCTAGCCTAAATCGGCCCGAACTCACGCAAACAAAGTTCTAACATTTCTTTCTAGGATAATTGCTTAACATTTAATACATTTATGACCAATACATAGCAGCCCGCATCCCCAAAACTAGTTTCAAACTTTAACATTACATTTCCATCTCACACAAGTGAAATCATGAGATCTCGCACTTACCTCGTTAAATCAACTCCAAATGGGTGAATCTTCCTCCTAAGCTCACTTGTAACTTTAAATGACTTAAAAATCCCTCAACATTGCTCCAAACTGACAAGTAAGGCTACTGCCCTTGTTGTGTACTCTAGATCGTGAGCTCCCCCCTCAATCCAAATGGCTTGCGAGTGTTAGAAATACTCAAAATCTACAATGACAGCAAACTTACTTTACTTTTTCCTCTCGGTAGAAAGCCTCCTCCTTGAGCGAGCTCCTCTTCTTCTCTCAAAATGGCTCTCAACTTATCAAAATAATTACTGCACTCAAATCTCTCTTGCTCTCGGTCGCAATTCCCTCTCTCTCAAGTGTGATCGAATGCCTCTCCTTTCTCACTCTCTCTCTGATTTCTCTTTTCACTTGTTCCTCTCATTTCAAGACAATTCCACTTTATATAGACCTCCCAAGTTAGTGGATTCCATGTGTCATTCTCTCATTGGTCCATTTTGTTTCACATGGATTGTGCTTCTTTATGATATCCATTCCATGTAATACTCATATATAATTTATGAGTGCTTGAGTATGAAAATATCTCCTTTGTCCTTTAATAAGTTTAATTCACATTCTAGCCTACACAAATTCCAAAAATACTCTATGGTCATTAAATTTTCCAATTTACCATAAAATACTCTAATTGGGCATTTTATCTCTCCATTTCATACTAAAAGAAATTCTTATGGATATCAAAATTATCAATACCCATTAATCTCTAAAAAAAGGTATTTTCGTCCAATAAACCTTGGATTACTTAAAATTTCTTCGAATAAACTCATCTTTGCTCCGTTTCAGTTTTCATTAATTCTAATATTAATTTCGAAACTTTTGCTTCATGAGCTCCACTTTTTAAAAAGTATTATTCACTCGGACACTTTCTGTCCAGAAACACTATTCATCAGAAAAAAATAATTATTTTTCAGTAGATAAAGTTTTGGGTTTTACACTCAAGGTACTCAACCTCAACCAGTAGTATCGAGATACCTTTAAGGCATACCATAGGCTCACAAATCATTTCCATTCATTTTGCTTTTCATTAAATCATCCACATTTCATGCAAAATATTCAATAATTCATGCAAAATGGTTCTCATATGGCAATTCATCAATCGTAAAAGTAAACTTTCATTCGTAAATAGCATGAATTTAAATTTATCATATAAAATCAACATGAATAGAAATATAAACAGTTCAAAACATTTTTATTAAGACAAGCCTAGGAAGGTTATCTTGCAAGATCAAGTGAGTTTGAAGTGGTAAGGTTCAAGTTCCATAGACTTTTATATGTGAATTATGTGTAAAATGTTTGATTAAAGTTCCAAGTGAGATGTATGAAATTTTAATGAGATTTTTATGAATGAAATTAGAGGATTAAAACTTCAAATTGGTGGGAAAGTAAAGCTAGGGTTTATGTGGTCTAAATTGTGTTTGATTTAGTTGAGTGGCTTAAAGCATGTAAAAATGCCAAAGTTTTCAAGTTAGCATGATGGAATGAGAAGTAAGAATTGGTATGACCATGAAGTGTGCATTCGGCCATAGGGACTTCAAGTGGTGAATTATTGTTTTGAGATGTGTTTGGTTGTTTTAAATGATCATATGGGTTGGGTTAATGATGAAAATAACATGAAATTTAGAAAGAAGTTCATTGGATGCTCAATAATATATATCAAGGTCAAAACATACTAAGTCGTTAAGTTGTGAATCTTATAAATTTTACTTGAATTGACATCACTTTACATGTGTTTGAGCATATTTTTGGTGACAAAATTTAATGGAATGAGTGGTGTAAAATTTTAGGAAAAAATTCGGTCAACATAAGTTAGAATGGTGTACGATTTTAGTTGATACGTTAAAATGGATTTAAATGTTATTTGAAGGGTTTTATGTGCCTAAATGTTAGGATTTTCGAATAGGAAACCTATATGAATAAATTCGGTTGTGACGTCCTCTAAATATAGAATATGATCATGTGTAGGTATTGCAAGCAAGCGAACTCTAAATCAAATTTATCGTGAGCTAATAATAGGTGAGTGTTCTATTAAAAGACTTGGAAACCGTTATACTCCTATTCATCATGATTTTTTTCTTATGTTAAAGCTATATTTATGCTTTAAATGATCGAAAGTTAGTTTAAAAATAAATGAATTTAGCATGAAAATCTTCTGTATGAATTTCTGGAAGTTATACAAATTATGGATTATATGATGAAAAGCAATATGTATGGAATTGTTTTTATGAGCCTGTGATACTAGTCGTTACTCACTGGGGATAGTGGTTCGTCCCGCCTAGAATAGGTATCTCAGATATATGTTATCGGTCAGCGTACCCAAATCTGTGCATGAGTAGTGTCAGGGATGTCTGTCACTGATAATGGGAGAGACTGTGTCAGTTAGTCCTGTTTAGTGTGTTGTCCATGCACAAACTGGGTATATAAAAAGGCTAGTTTTTATGTGAGCGAAGGGAAATTCCACTCTCACAGGTTAGGATTGCCTCAGGGCTGGGGCACGAGACATGGCTGGCCGAATCTAGGTTGATCCATACCTATGGTACTATATGATATTCAGGCAGCAGATATTGGCTCCTTTCATAGATAGATTTTTCATTAAATGTACATTGCCACCATTCCTTTTATGATTCACATGCAAAAATGAAATTATATAGTTATCATGTTTTCACATTTGAAAAACATTTCAAAATAATTTTCTAAAATTAGGAAACTCGCTTTTCAAAAGTGCTATTATATTTAAACTTCACGTTGCATGATTTATGTCAATATTAAATGCCCATTTATGCAATTATTTCAAATATGAAATTTTAGGAAACTTATTTTAGTTTTATGGAATCTGATACGAAACGATTTTAAAGCTTTAGGGAGGTTATTTTAGAAAGCATGTGATAGGACCTGACCCGGATTCCCTCTAATGAACCCTGTGGGCCTGCTGGGCACCCCACGAGACCATTCAGAGGTTCAGCTAATAGGACCCAAAAGGACATCGTGGAGTGAACCCATATCTATAAACAACTTTGCTTAGCAATGTATCTGAAAACATTATCATAATTATAGCTAATAACATTATTTAAAGTAGACATGTCATCGTGATTACATAAAATATCCTCAAAATATTGTTCAATTTTCTTTTGAAATATGCATAATAACATAATCAATAATACCGTTAAAACAAAATGATTACAAAAGAAAAGAATGTTGCGTCGTCAGTCATCTAACTCGTCTAGTCTGATCACGGCAGACCGGTACCCTAATTCCTTGATCCTGCACCTGGGAGGTTTTGTAACATAAAATTGAAACAGTTTGTAAGCTATAAAGCCTAGTGAGTATGTAAGGGTTTTGCTAAAATTAAGTTTTATAAATTTCCTCCCAAAAACATTTTTCTGTAAAATAATTTATTTTCTGAAAGCTGGGATTTTATAAATTTTCCTTTAATGTTTTCAAAGCTTTTCTAAAATACTTTCTAAAATGATTTCTTTTCAAAATCTGTTTTTCATGGTATGCTTCTCTTTCTTAAATCTGTACTAATGGGAAACCCAAGGAAAGCTACAACCACATAAATAGGTAGACCAGCTCCGCTCAGTGTGGGGGGTCACGTGGCGGAATATCTATCATCGCGCACAGTGACAAAGCTACAAAGACATCCCGCAATTGCGTGGCGGAACTATCATTGCACATCGCAAGCGAGACAATACCCCATAAGTGTAAAAGGGCGACTCGACAGACATGACAGACTTTATCCCCCCGATGTTAACAGGACTAACCCTTCCAACACTTGCCCTACACTGTGGGGTATACTGGCCGGGTCTAATGCTAGAAGGTCTGTCTATCAATAAGCTTGGACTGTTCCACTAGTCTTTGAAAATCTTTACTCTTTGTTTTTTTTTTTTTTTTTTTTTACTCTTTCTATATTTTAAATAAACTAATCTTTCATACTAAACATGAACTATTGATAAGCTAAAAATAATTTATGATCATTTATATAATAATTACAGAAAAATTCAAAAAAATATATTTAACATAAAGAAAATCTTTTCACACTCACGGCTTGCTGTCCTATTCACTTGAATCTCTGCTTCAGCGATCTCATCTCAGCTTGTTACCACCTACACTTAGTCACAAATGAGACCCTTACTTAACTAGCTGAATTATTATCTCTAATTCCTAAATCATGCAAGCTACTAATGACTGCAATACTGTCAGTCCAGCTCGAGCTGTGAGCTCGCACCTCAGCTCACCCTAGCTCATGGCTTCAGCGAGCTCCTACTTCACCTAGCTTAGCCCGAACTGAGGGCACCAATCTTAGCGAGCTCGCTCAGCTCACTCTCAGCGAGCTGCTACCTTCTTCCAGCTAGATTCACTCCTCATCCCCTCTCAGTTCGCCCTTGCAAGCTATTGTCTTAGGCTAGCTTGGCCAGGCACCTCTGATGGGCTGCAACCTCACTCAGCTCCTTTTGCGAGCTCGCACTCCAGCCTAGTCCAGACAGGCAAGGTAGAGAGCAATAGGCATAGCCCAGCTCGCTCCCCAGTCGACCATCTTAAGTAGCTAAAATACACTAAAGGCCTCCTCCAGCTCGCACCTCGCGAGCTCCTGCCCTGACTCACACATGCCTACTCCTAACACTTCTTTCTTCAGACTTGCGTTTTACATTACCATAAATACATCTCTACCTCATTTTACACATACCAAATAAATCAACATATCATCAGTTTGCCAATTTCTCAGGTTGCAACCTCATCAAGTTCGGCGACAAAAACTGAATCATCCTAAATCATAATTAAATTACCACAAATTAACATCATTCTCAGCTATTTCACTTTACTCAGCCTTTTGCCTTACTTTCTCTCTCGCTTACAGCTCCAAACCACCAGATCTATACACCAAAAATCTCGTTAAAAGTTTACAACCCAGAAGCTGTTACTCGACAGCTTTTCACCAACATAAAACTATAAAAACTCATTCTTATAACTTAAATCTTACCAGATCTGGTTCCTTACCTTCCAATCAGTTTGATCTTCCTCAAAAATGGCAGAAATCCACTTGGAGCAGCTGCAGATCTGCCCTCCTTCCTTCTGCCGGCGACAGCTTCCTCTCCCTCTCTCTCTTTTCTAGATTTTTCTCCTATCGACATACTCACCACACACCTATATATATAGGTGTGGGTTAAGCTCGACTTCACTCTTAAACTTCTTTAAAATTATGCTTTTATCAAATTCTAGAAAATTCTTTTGTTTTCCACCATTGTCCTTGTCCTTTCCTCATATTTACCAGCTTGCCATTCTTTATAAAATCTTTTATTTTTACTAATTTACCCTCAACTTTTATAACTTAAATTTATCTCAATCCTTCCGGAAGCTCTATAAAAATTAAATTTCATCATAGAACACCTTAAAATTTATTTTTATTATTTTATAAAATAAAAATCATCTTGTTCCGTATACGAATACAGTACAAATTCGGGAAAGGGTGTCACAGCATGAATTTGAATAGGAAAACACGACACTCACTAAGCTCGTTTAGCTCACTTTAGTTTTATGTTTTATAAATAAAACCTCCCAGGGATAGGTACAGGTGCAAGGACATCAGTAGCGGGGACTCCGACCCAAGAGTAGATGGACTTAGTCATGTGCCTTTGTGATTTTATATATTTATCATAAATGATTTTGAAAATCTGTATCATAATTTTTGCATGTAAATGAATATAAATTTTTGTAAAGGTGTAATTATATTAATGCATGATATAGAAATGTTTTGAATGACATGTTACATTTGAATTATTTTCATATTGGCAAGTTGCCAAATTTGTAAGTTTGAGTTGTATTTCAATTCGAATATATGTTTGTGGTTGATTGTGGAAAGAAAAAAGGGCCTCAAAAGTTGAGAAATTGATTGTTATATAAATGTACAGGTTTTTTATAAATTTTTGTAGGATGGAATTTTCAGTAAAACAGTCTGCATAGTACCGAAATTTTTATAAAATTTGTTTTGCAAAAATATATTGAAAAAGAAAAAGTTTCCACTTATTTCCATTCGAAAAGAGATTTTTAGAAAAGTTATACTAAAAAAAATTTTTAAAGTAAAACGACTTACCTTCACAGGAACCTTTCAGCCTAATCAGATATCAACTAGAAGGCTATCGTGGAGTTGCTGGCGAGGCTCCCTCGACGTACGAAATAAAGGTATAGGGATGGGGCCCGTCAGTTCCTATGTTTGATGGCACAAAAAAGGGTACTCAAAGTGTTGATGATGTGTATCGAGAAAATGAATTATGTGGTGTTCAATGGGCTATGGAAGAAACTTTAGGAAGTTCACACTATAGTCGACTTTATGTAAATCCAAAAGAAGTTGATAATGATACTATGAATAAGGAGAAACAATGTTCTGAAGTGGAGCTTCAAGTGGTTCTTGACTTGGAAGATGAAGATGATACACTTATTGATTATAATAGTGATACTGAAGAACCTATAATAAATGATAATAGTAGTGATGATGAATGACAATCATAAAGCATGTTAGCTGCAGGTTGAATACTTTGCATTATATAAAAAATATTTTTTTCATTTTGATTCGATAGTGTGCTATTTTATATATTTAAATCAACTAAATTTGATTTTATTTATAATAGTACTTGTCCCAAAACTTATTTGATTTTTGTAATTCTGACAGATATGGCTCCTGGTACTCGACAAAGGCTTTTATCTCCACGTGTTTCAACACCTCAATCACATAGTTCATCACCAAGAGCATCAAACTCTCCTCGCATATGTAATGGTCATGGTAAAATATTAATGATTTCTATTTAAATTGGGTTGTTAATTTGGTATAGCAAGTTCATATAAGAACTAGTATTTTCTAAATTAACCTTATCATTCTAAATAATGTTTCCTAGTTAACATTATTATTGAACTTTGTCATATGTGTTTGTTCATGTTTTCTTTAGATTATTATTATCTTTCAAAAGAATAGCAAGTTAAATATTATTAAATGTATTCTATTGCTTCTAAATCTCTTAAAGTTAGGATGATCTTATGTTGCTCATAGTCACAAGTCCATCAACTGCACATAAAATAGTAAAACCAACCTTTAATATGTTAGAAGAGGACTTTTTATTGTCTTTACAACTTCAGAAAATGTGCAGCTCAAATAGCTTTGAATTACTCTTTACAAATTTAAACATCAAATATGCATTGACATGTTTTGTTGAGTGTGGTTCCTTTTTATATCATTCTCCTAGTATATTTTGAATGCCCTGACATAATATGTAGCTTAAAAGTGCGAGAAGTGCTTATTTTTTAAAATTTATTGGTTTTTTTTTGTATGTTTACGTACATATAAATATTGGAGTTTATGAGTTAAAATTTACAACAAGCTTATAAATTAACTTTAGATTATGTTTTATATACTAGTTTTGTAGGCAAGAAAAAGTGTGGGAAGACAAGAGGGATAGGACTTGAGCAACTCATTCATGCTGCAAAGTCTAAGCTCCAAGTTGATTTCACTATACAAGATGGAAAACCAACAGGCCCTAATGCATCTAAATTGGCAAATGAGATTGGAATTATTGTTAGAAATCATGCTCCATTGACTATAGAAAAATGGAAAGATATTTGTGATGAAACTAAACAACCCATGGTTGATAGAATAATGGTAAAACTAAACCTTGTGAAGTATTTAAGTATTGTGTTTTTTTTTTTCAATTTCTTAAGTCAAAATATGTAGATAACATTCTTTCCTAGCCTGCCCCATCTATTCTGCAATCAATGTTCATTTTGTATGTACTGATGATAGTTTGTAGTTAGGATATATATTATATGCAACTATAAAATAAGTATTAACATTAGTTTCTTAATTTCTTGTAGAGAAAATTTGATATTGACATATCTCAACCACATGTGGTTAGATATTTTGAGAATGCAATGTCTACAAGATACAAGCAATTTCGCCATAAGTTGAAGGAGAAATTTGCAAAATACTCGAAACTTGAAGATGCAAAACATAACAAGCTAGAAGAAGTTGCAAGTCAAGAAGATTGAAACTTTTTATGTGATCGGTTTGATAGTGAAAAGTTCAATGTGATTTTGAAACTATTCCCTTTTCTAGTAATATATAGAATTAAGATATATTTAACATATGAATTACTTTAAATAATTCATTGTAGGAACGATCAACTCAAAATACTCAAAATCGGGACAAATTGGCTTTTGTTCATCGTGGTGGCTCAAAGTCCTTTATTCAACATCAAAAAGATATGGTAGTGAAAATTAACAAAACCATTTAATTTAATTGGTTTGTGCCCTTAATAAATTGATTTTATTTATTTTGTTTTTGAATAAAGGTTTATGAAGAAGGTCAACTTCCTAGTTGGATAATTTTATTCCATGATATACACTACAATGAAAAGAATGGATGGGTCAATGATGTTGCACGTGAAAGATTTGTAAGTTTATTTCCATAACATTGAATTCACATTAGCTATATTTATGGTCACATATATAGATAATGAATACTATAGTTTATTCTAAAACTAACTTAAGTCTTATATCTTGCATATTTTAGATGAGAATGCATTTGGTGTTTTAAATTTTATGAGATATGGTTGATTTGGTAGATTTTATTAGATGGATGGAGAATTTGAACATGATATATGTTTGCTAACATTATGCAAATTGGATTTTTTATGGTGGTTGCTAAATTTGGTTTTTGTTTGATGATTTAAGTTTATTTATCATATTATACAATACATGTCAATAAGTATTGGAAATTTGACATATAAATATTATATGCAATCCTAGATTTAATAGACTATTGACCATGTTAAATAAAATTGTTGGGAACAAATGATTGCATTACAAGCAAAATTTGTGGAAGATGGAACTTTGTTAACTGATGAAGAAATTTGTGAACAAGTTATTGGAAAAAGAGCAGGTTATGTGAAGGGTTTGGGATTTGGACCACGTCCTAAGTCGTTTAAATATGGTGCTTCTACACAAGTGAACTCTGAGTTGAAGCAAAAAATTGACTTTCCAGAGTTAGAACTTGAAAGTCAATGAGCAACTTTAGAGAGTCAACAAGAGAAGATTGATAGTCAACCAAAAAAAAAAAAAAAATTGACAGTTATGAAGAAAAGATGGAAAACCAGCTTCAATTAATTCAGCAACTTCAAGCACAAAATCAAAAGATTATGGAGTTCATGAACAAGTTCTCAACTTGATGGTTTGAGTACATTTTGTTTTCAGTTTATAGGGGTTTTTGTGATGCCTTAGTATACTAAGTGCTTAACCTTTGATGACCCTCCTTTAGTATGGTATCTTTTGTGATTTTGTTATGAACTATAAACTCATTATCATGCTTTATTTTATTATGTAACTTTCTTTCAACCTTGTTATCTCTTAATTGTCATCTTTTGCGAATTGCCATGTCATATGGAATATAACTAGTTATATTTGATAATATGGTGTGGTATTTTCTTTTCTTTATTTATAGTGATTTTTCTACTATTTATTATGTTCTGTTTTGATTATTTATAAATGAGTAATATTTCTTTTAGCAAGACTAACTATATTTTAGACATTTTCTTTTAATATATTTACCTCTCTATTTATCAAAACCAAGTCATTAAACAAATTGACTATGTTAAAAGAAACATATTAATAAATATATAAACTAATCATTAATGACCACCAAGAATTTCAACATTAGATGATATTTCAAAATCATGGCTTTGGATACCAAATATTTCATCTCACAATGAGTTAGGGAAATATTGAAATTTTGCCTACCAAGAGTTTGGTCTCAACATGATGCTTATAAATATTAGCTTTACTTATTAGAGACGAAAATGTTAGTAGCCAAATTGATATAGATGTAATTTGTGTTTCAAAAGACACCATTGTAGACTACTTTTGTGGTCTCCAAAGGACATATCCAATCTCTTTGACAAAAATTAGAGACGTTAATGTTGGTAGTCAAATATCAATATTTGTTGTGTTTTGAAACACACTATCAAAGACCATTGTTTTTCACCTCCAAATAGTATATCCAACTTCTTTGATAAAAGAAATGGAGACAAATTTATAGGGAATCAGCTACTAACTTGTTGGTCGCTTATTGTCAACATTTGGAGATGATATTAATATTGTCTCCGTAGCTATTCTAAGATGGACATTTAGCTACCAATGTGCGACCAACTTAATTTGGTAGCGAAATATTTTTCAAGTCGAAAGCAATTGATTTGAAAACCAACTAGCTTGGTCTCAGAATAGCACATATTTTGCAGTGATAACATGTCAATGATAGTTAAAGTCAAAGGAAAAGATTGATTCTCCTGACGCAATGGAGAAGGTGAGTCGATCTAGGCTCCTTCAACAAATGGAGGAGTCCAATGTTGGAGAAGGTTAGTTTCTCCTCCGATGCTATTGGTCCCATTGCTGATATCGCTGGAGGAGGATTTGATCCCTTCCAACATTGAGGGTGCCTATTGGCTCCTATGTCAAATGACGGGGTCAGTGGCTCACATGAGTTTGATTGCTCATCCGTCAAACTCTAGAAGAGCCAATCGACAATTATTCATTACATATGCTTGTTTCTCAAAATCATTGATGTTGTCAAAGCAATTGCAGTTTTGAGAAAATGGATGTTGTTATACCTAAAAACTAGAGCAGAATTCACATAATCCTTTTTTACAATTTCCTAAGTATATCTCAGCCAATTTGTGAGGTTAGTAGGCTAAGGTGGCCATGACTCTCACCTTGACCATGGAATGCTTAGTTAATGGTCGGCCAATATGCGAGATCAGTCAGCCAAGGTAGCCATGACTCCCTCTCACCAAGTCACCAAGACCATGTGACACTTATAATTCATGATCAGCCAGTGTGTGTGAGGACAATTGACTAAGAAGGCCATGACTCTCACCTCAACCATGATTCATCGTGATATACAATAATTTCTATTTGCTTATACAATCCACTTAGACGAAGTTGATAGTTCGTACTTAGTTATTAATTAACAGATTTTGATTTAACAGGGACTAATACAATTGGACCCCACTATAAACAATATCGAACTTTCCTGTAAACCAAACGGATGGAATCATGACCATGACTATTTTTATTTCTAAATCAAACTCTAATTGGAGTATAGGCGTCCGGTTCATATCCTCATAAATCCAACCTATTTGGTTGATTATTTAAGGGACATATTTAGTTTATTATTTTGGTGCTACACAGAGCTTAGAATCGGTACACAGGGCATATTATTGTTTCCCGAATTCATATACAAATACACTAGTCATTGGATAATATGCCAAAAAATGTGAGTTTCACAAAAGGACAAGGAAGATTTTGAAGAAACAAGGAAATGATATGTTGATTAAAATTGAAGTTCATGATTAAAGAAAGATGTGACTTACGGAAATGTAAGTGGAGTATGATTAAGAAACGTGGTAATGAATCAAAAATGATAATAATTAAAGAATAATGGAGGGTGAATTGGGTTCTAAGAATGATTATAAGGTGCATCGAGTGAATGGAAGTCGATATGATTCGATTTGGGAAATGGGAACGGTAATAAAAATGCATAGAAAGATAATAATTAGCATCACATGATGATTGATATATAAAAGGTAAAACAGTTGGTTGTAGGCTGCTTTTGCACCGAACAGAAAACGCACTAGAGTAGAGTGGGCTCATGATGGCCCATTGCCCAATCCGCCTCAGATTCCGTTTAGGATGCTCACCTCTCTCACCCAAATTTTACCCTTGTCTTGTTGTGTATCAGTAACAGATATAGATATTTTATGCGGTGCACGCAATTCCTGGAGACTGATGGGGAATGTCCCCCACAACCTTAGTCTCTTACTCCCATGTAAAAAAAAAGTAGTTTAATCTTGTCGATGTTATGTTGAATTTCAATAAAGCATGTTTTCTTTTTCTTTTTTTATTATTATCTTCAAAATAAAGAAAAAATACACAGTTGGGCTTCACGAGGCATACAACCAACAAATAAGTCCAAATCTATCATCATTTAATTTAAGGTGTCTGTTAACCCTCACTCTCAAGTTGCTTGCTTGCCTTGGCTGTCTTTTGTTTCTTCACGATTAAACTTAAAATTATTTATAAATAACAGCAGGGTAAATGTAGAAGAGTAGCGTAATTGTAAATGACAAATAGATAATGGATTGGGTGGTTGGATTTGATTGGTTGTGAATG
Organism: Litchi chinensis; assembly: GCA_019925255.1. Lineage (NCBI taxonomy): Eukaryota > Viridiplantae > Streptophyta > Magnoliopsida > Sapindales > Sapindaceae > Litchi > Litchi chinensis. The sequence continues at coordinate 24,298,210 of CM034474.1, forward strand.
ACGGTCAACTTGGTTGCATTGCCGTGTGCATTTTGCAGGAAACTGATTAATGGCCGTTGCAGTCCTTCTTTAATCTTCCCTTTTTTCTTTTTTTTTAAATATAGGGTGACATACACACATGATGCATGATACAAGATGCATGTAATGCTGTTAATATAAAAAGGGAGGGAGGCCGCAGGCTTCAAAAGGCTCTCTTTCTCTCACACTACCACTTGCAATCCACTCCTCCACCCTCTCCTTTCTTAATTACCTCATCTTTTCTCCCTATTTTTATCATAAAAACCTCTGCTTTTTCATTTCCTTGTGACAATCACTATGCTATCATTGCGGATTCATTTTTTCATCTTCACTCTCTTGCTTGCACAAATCACCATTGCTTTATCTGCTAAGGTGCGTTTTTTTATTTTAAGGATTTCAGGATTTCTAGGCTCTTATGGTGTTACTTGCAGGTTTATGTAGTTTACATGGGGAGCACACACGGAGACGGTGAAGAAGATGACATTCTCAGACATCACCACCAAATGCTTGCTGCTGTTCACCGTGGAAGGTTTGTCTTTTCACCCACTCATGAATTTCCTACTTGTTGGATTTGTGTTGATGAAATGTGCGCTGTCGATGTGATAACACTACAGCATGGAGGAAGCACAAGCTTCTCATGTTTATACATACAAACATGGTTTCAAAGGCTTTGCTGCCAAGTTGACTGCCCAACAAGCTTCCCTTATTGCTGGTAACTTTCTGGGCTCTGCCTTATGTATCAACTTTTGATAGTGCCTGCCTGCCCCAAACACATTTCAAATGTGTATCTATATATATGTGAACAATGACAGACATGCCCGGTGTGGTTTCTGTGTTTCCCAATTTGAAGAGAAGCCTCCACACTACTCACTCCTGGGATTTCATGGGCCTCGGGGGAGACGAAACAATGGAAATACCTGGATTCTCCACCAAGAATCAAGTCAATGTTATACTTGGCTTTATTGATACCGGTCAGCTACCCCTCTTTATCTTATATATCATGCTACTATAAAATAATAATAATAATAATAATTAAAACAACAAAAAAAAAAAAGATCAATTTTTTCATCTACTATTTTTCTTCTTTGGCTCTGCAGTCAGTAGATGTTTGTTTAATCAACAATTAGTACTCACACATATCAGATTACTAACTGATTTTTGTTACTAGTTTAAAACTCCTTTCCTGGCATGCACATTAACAAGCAATTGACTGCTTTATGCATGCTTTATCACATCATTGGCTCCAAATAACTAGTATTGGGTATCCTTTACTCGTTAATTAGAATAAGCAAGTGATGCAGGAATTTGGCCTGAATCCCCGAGTTTTAGTGATGCCGGAATGCCTCCAGTGCCAGCCACATGGAAGGGGCAGTGCCAGTCGGGAGAAGCATTCAATGCTTCTTCTTGTAACAGGTGCATAACCATACCTTAAATTGTCATGTATTCCATGAGTGTTATTTTCAGTGTCCATAAAATATCTATGAAACAGGAAAGTGATTGGGGCAAGATACTATATGAGTGGCTATGAAGCTGAAGAAGATATGGGAGAGAAAGTATCATTCAGATCTCCTAGGGACAGTTCTGGTCATGGCAGCCACACTGCCTCAACAGCTGCTGGTCGCTATGTGACAAACATGAACTATAAGGGATTGGCAGCTGGAGAAGCTAGGGGAGGTGCACCTATGGCCAGGATTGCAGTGTATAAGACATGTTGGGACTCTGGTTGCTATGATGTTGACTTGCTAGCTGCATTTGATGATGCGATAAGAGATGGGGTTCACATCTTGTCACTGTCTCTGGGTCCGGATGCTCCCCAGGGAGATTATTTTAATGATGCCATCTCAATTGGCTCATTCCATGCTGCCAGTCGTGGAGTTTTGGTAGTTGCTTCAGTTGGAAATGAAGGAAACCATGGTTCTGCAACAAATCTTGCCCCATGGATGTTTAGCATAGCTGCTAGCTCCACAGACAGGGATTTTACATCTGATATATTACTTGGAAATGGTGCTAACTTCACGGTATTGCTTCTTTTCTCTTTGCGTTCCAATATTTCATTTAGCAATTGGTGGAGTCTTGTTAATTCTCTGTCATCAAATAGGGAGAAAGTCTGAGTCTTTCTGGAATGAATGCTTCTGCAAGGGTCATCTCCGCCTCTGAAGCCAATGCAGGATATTTCACTCCTTATCAATCCAGGTGAAGCAACAGGTACCTGGAATTGTGTGCCATTAAGGTGTCCATGACTGGGAAGATCTTAAATTACCTTTACTCTTTTACCTGTTTCTGTAGTTATTGCTTGGAGAGTTCCTTGAATAGTACCAAAGCCAGAGGGAAAGTTTTGGTCTGTCAACATGCTGAGAGTTCAACAGAGTCAAAACTGGAAAAGAGCACTGTCGTGAAAGAAGCTGGTGGAATTGGGATGATTCTTGTAGATGAGTCGGATAAGGATGTTGCTATCCCATTTGTGATCCCTTCAGCTATTGTTGGAATGGAAACAGGGAACAAGATTCTATCTTATGTTAATCATACAAGGTTTGTTCTATACTTACTCTAGACGGTGGCTGGAGTACAAGAATTCTAGTTTCTATGTTTTCTGATTAAGGCCATTCTATTGTTTTTGAACAGCAAACCGATCTCTAAGATTTTCCCTGCAAAGACTGTATTAGGTTCTCAACCTGCGCCTCGGGTTGCAGCATTTTCTTCAAAAGGTCCCAATGCATTGACCCCAGAAATTTTGAAGGTAAATATTTCTGTTTAGAATCAGGAAATATGAAACAGTGCAACAAATACAATCACAACAAGGTTCACACACGTTTGGATTTTCTGCTTTGCAGCCTGATGTCACAGCTCCTGGCTTAAACATTCTCGCAGCATGGTCACCGGCTGTAGGAAAAATGCAATACAACATTCTCTCTGGAACTTCCATGGCTTGCCCACATGTAACAGGGATTGCAGCCTTGATCAAAGCTGTTCATCCGTCATGGTCCCCATCTGCTATAAAATCTGCTATCATGACAACTGGTATATTTTCACAGAGCTATGTTGAATCCATATTCCTTAGTTCTCTTATGTTGAGATAATTTTGCACTTAGATTATAGTGTTTTGTTATTACCTTAGAATTGAACATTTCTTTTCAATGTAAAATGCAGCTTCAATCATGGCTAAAAACAACAAACCGATCACTGTGGATCCTAAAGGAAAAAGGGGTAATGCATTTGATTATGGATCAGGCTTTGTTGATCCAAGAAGAGTCCTTGATCCTGGTCTCGTCTACGATGCACAGCCAGTAGATTATAAGGAGTTCCTATGCTCAATCGGTTATGATGAGAAGTCACTCCATCTGATCACAAGAGACAATAGCACATGCAACCAGATATTTACAACAGCATCTGACCTGAATTATCCATCTATTACAGTGCCCAATCTTAAAGACAACTTCTCAGTTACTCGAACAGTCACAAATGTGGGGAAATCGGCAGGCATTTATAAAGCTGTAGTGTTTCCACCTTTTGGAATTAATGTTACTGTTGCGCCAAAGCGATTAATCTTCGACAGATATGGCCAGAAGATCAATTTCACAGTTCATTTCAAGTTGACTGCTCCAACAAAGGGGTATGGATTCGGGTTCTTGTCATGGAGGAATGGAAAACTAAGAGTTACTAGCCCTCTCGTTGTTCGGGCTGCACCTTCCAATATGGGATTGACGTGATAATTGATGAGATAATAGGGCTTTATATGCATATAAAAGTTTAAGAACTATGATCCGTACTGATGCAAATGTACATACATATGCCTATGCAGAATCATACAAGTTGAAACAATATTCATGTTTTCCTGCATTCTCATCATTATTGCCTGGAGGTGGAAAGCAACAGGATTCCTGTTGAACAAGCAACAAGCAATAGCAATATATAATTTTAAAGAAATAGTCTTATGTTTTTTGTTTCAATGACTGTCTTTCCTTTCCACAAAACTATGCTAAGCGTTACAGATGGTAGATCTGGCATATCAGAAGCATCTCATCTGTTCATATTCTCTGTTTTTCTTTTGGGTTCAAAGGAGTATTAGCACGATGATAACTTGATGCGGAAAGTCTACAGGAACTTTACAAGGAAAGCTTACATAATGTTTCATCGGCCTTTATATGAAAACAACTTTTGAGGGGCTTAAATTTTGGATTATCAAATATAGCCATTTTGCTTTCTTCCAAATTCTATTGGAAATAATACAACATGAGATCGCTGGAACCAACAACGCCAAACAGGACATACATAGACCTGTAATTCAAATTTTTTTAACACTAGTGTTACAACGATAAGATTGTTGAACAACTAATCATTTTTATTGACAATCATGTCACCACAAAAGCTCATCTCGTAGCTAACAGTGGAGAGAACAAAATTTGTCTTCTCATGACTCATCTACTTTTGACATCCTTTCTTCTTCCACTCTCTACTTATTCAAAAAGAGTAAACACTGAGCTTTGTTCTACACTTGTACTGATATAAAATCATCACAATATACAGTCATAAATTAGAAATCAAGAAAATTGAGATCCCTGGCCCTGGGGCTGCACTTCCGAAGGATCAATGAGACCTTCTAATACAACAAGCTGGTCCAAGAGTGCAGACTTCTCGTCTTCAAGAGTCTTAACCTCTTCTTCAACGTCTCTCAACTCCCTCCCCAACACAAAGCTTTCTTCTTCCAGCAACAAGTACTTCCTTCTTAGTGCCCGATACTCATTTCCAGATGCAGAGGAGTCTGAGTTGGATCTCTCTGGTTGCTGGAATGATGGAGAGACTTCACGTTTCGAGTTCCTTTTGCGGCCCATTTTAAGTGTGTTTTCAGTCTCTTTAACTTGATGCAAAGAAGGTTTTTGTGTGGGAGTTTTCTTTTTCCCTGGCTTTGGAATTAAAAATTCCTCAGATCTTGGATCTTGCATATCTCACTTTGCTAATGCTGTACATTGTTTCACACACAGAATAGCAGCTTTATAATACAAAGAGGAAATCTTTTAAAATTAAAAACAGGCAAATGGAAGGGTATTTCTGATTCTGATATATGAGAGACATGAACAAATCTATATTGATCAGCTTATAAGTTGTCCTTCCTATAACCCTCACACTCCTTCAATAAGAATGATATGTGGTTGTATAGCATGTTACAGAAGCAGCGAAATCAACATAAATAAACTGAAAAAAGAAAAAAAAATGTCCTCATAGATTGCAATACACTAGTAGGCACATATAAATAAAAGGACTGGAGAGACTTCAAAACACAAATCATTCAAGACGAGCAATAGCAATTAGGTGGATTGATTTAGAACAGGTCAATCATAAAAGAGGCACGTTGCGCAAATCAAACACGAAATTATTATGCTCTCAGTTTCGATTATACAAGATACATAAGCTGAAAAAGTATCCCTAAATTTGCAGAATTTCATAACCTAACAAGGAATCTAAGAGGAAGAAAAAGTAAAAAGATTACCTTGTTAATTTCGAAACTTGTTAGATTGATCAACTTTGTGCGTGCAGTCTGAAGTGAGTTTCCTCGTTAAGGGATGCTCTTCTCAAGTCAGGACAGGACTTAGGGGTCTGTTATTTGGATTGGATCAGGCCCACATTACAACACCAACTGCAAAGATGCTGAGTGTAGCGTTCTAACATTTTAAGGACGCTCCCTTGATGTGGATGATTAAGTCTCTCATACGCAATTCTAATCATTATTTCTGATTTCTAAGTATTAACATTTTTCACTAATTTATTATACAGTTTTATCATACATTACATGCTCGATTTTTGGTCAAACCAAATTCATTCATTTATGTTCAAGTAGAATACTGCCTAAATTTAGGGGTTTGACATTGTTATCTTGTGTTCAAGAATAAACAAATATATAAAGATTAGATACGATATCGTGTACATAAAAATTCATACGACCAGTGGCAGACGCCAATATAGAAGGAGTCATGGGCCGCCGTCAGATACTAACATGGTCCACTTGTCATAAATAATTGTTTAATTACCTGGAAAAGATAAAGGAGGTCTCTTCGCTGGATTGCAATCACTAGGAAAAAGCCATCCGGATACGGGAATACGATGCTGCCTCCTCACATCCTTTTCCTTTATTATTATTATTTTTATTATACAAATTCCAAAACTAATTACAAAGTGATGACTATTTAGTTAATTCTATTATTATAATCAAAACCATCACATTATCTCGCTATTTATCGTCTTTTTATTGATTCTTTTCTCTTATACGGTTGTTTGAAAATTGAATCGAATGATTTTCAGATTCAAAGAAAAGAATGAGTCAAGTAAATACAATAATGCTTTTCATATTTCCAAATATAATAGTTAACTCGTGTGTAAATTTATTTTATTCTATAATTTAACTAATTATAAAAGACGAAAGAAAACTCTCTTTATAGAGAGGTCAATATTATGGGGGGTCAACTACATTATTCATAAATTTATTAATATGCATAGATAATTTTCTTTTTTATAATGAGAGTAGTGGTTGATATAACAAGATTGAAAGTAACTTCATTTATTTGCTTATTTTTTATGTACACTTACCAAAGGGAAGGGGGGTGGGGTGGGAAGGGGAGAGTGGGGAAGGGGTCAACAGGCAGCGACGCGTGATTAACGTACTGGAAAGTGATATCAATAATTGATCATGTCACTTCAAAAAAAAAATTAAAAATTGATCATGTCCATATAATATTAAAATAATGGAAAGTTGGAAGAAAATTCGGTAAGCAAGATTTAAAATGACCAAAACACGTATGTTCACATGTTGTAATGATCCATCTTAAAAGAATGAGAAAATTAATTAGTTGTTGACAGCGGCCAGGCAGGAAGAGAAGGAAGATTGCAAGTGATGTGATGGTAGGGGCAGCAAGGCTAACGACCATCTTGATCATCATTTTGGTAGTAGAAGTTGAGGGTGAGAAAGTAAAACTCAAAGAGCATAAGTTCGGTCCATTCAACCAGACCTTCTACCCAATATCTTCTGTGAATACCCCTGCAACTATAAGCAATGACGCCCTTCAAATAACTCCTGATGCCGCCGGTAATTTCACCCTCACCAACAGGTCAGGCAGTGTGTTTTTCAAACAACCTTTCATGCTATGGAAAGACTCTAAGTTGGCTTCTTTTAACTCTTCTTTCCTCATCAATACCTATCGCCTTCCCAATCCCAATATCTTATCTCCTGGTGAGGGCTTTGCTTTCGTTATATCACCTGACCACACCACCCTCCCTCTCAACAGTCACGGTCAGTTCCTTGGTTTGACCAACTCCACCACCGATGGCCTCTCTTCCAACCATTTCATTGCCATCGAGCTCGACACTTTGAAGCAGGATTTTGATCCTGATGACAACCATATTGGTCTTGACATTAACAGTGTCCACTCCAACAAGATTGTGTCTTCGTCTGATGCGGGTATCCAAATCTTCCCAAATGGTACCAAATTTCACGTGGTTTGGATCCAGTATGACGGCCTCAACCAGATGTTGGACGTTTTCATTGCTGAACAAGATGGGGGTGTTGGGGGTGCTGCGGTTCCGCCTGTTTCCAGGCCTGAAAAGCCTGTGCTGAGTTCGAAACTTGACCTGAGAAGCATCGTCAAACAGCAGTCGTATTTCGGATTTGCAGCATCAACGGGGGACGCCATACAACTCAACTGCGTTCTCAGGTGGAATATAACGGTGGAAGATTTGGGTAGTCAGCTTAACAGGGAGGCTGTAAAGATTGGTTTGGGGGTGGGTATACCGTTGTTGGTATTGGGGGTCATAGGAGTAGGAGTGTTAGGATATTACATGCATAAGAAGAGGGCAGCCAGGTCAGACCCAAACATACTGGGGGCTCTCAAGACCCTGCCTGGAACGCCAAGGGAGTTCAGGTTCAGGGATCTGAAGAAGGCCACCAACAACTTCGACGACAAACACAAGCTTGGTCAAGGTGCTTTTGGTGTGGTCTACAAAGGTGTGCTGCCGAAAGAGAATCTTGAGATTGCTGTCAAGAAATTTTCAAGGGACAGCCTCAAGGGTAAAGATGACTTCTTGGCTGAACTTACCATTATCAATCGTCTTCGCCATAAACATCTCGTCCGGTTACTTGGTAAGTCCATTTTATTATGATAACCTGTTTTGTCTTTGAGAGTCAACATCTTCAAATTATTCCTGCGTATATTTTTATTACTTACGTGTTATAATCTCAAAGGCCAAAATTCTTTATAATCTACCACGCCTTATACTTCCTCTTCCAACGGAATATAATTGTTATTTGTTACTTTGTAATGCCGACAGTAGCGGTATATGAATTTCAGGTACCCACTTAATTGATTGCCAGCTTGTATGTGATCTGTCCTTGGGAAGTGGTCCTATGCGAGAACGTACCAATGCACATGCTAGACTCCACATGTAAAAATTATTTACTTGAAACATGTGACTTCCTTTAGCGGCTAGGACTAGAATAAGCAAGTGATGAAGTTTATCTTGGAAACAATTTAAATTTAAATCAAACATATCAATGCATTGCTAGATTATGCAGCATTGCTCTAGAAAGACTTCAAGTCTACCAAAATGAGGCTGGATGCTCTTGCCTTTTTTGTTTATTAATTGCTAACTAGATTAGTAATGGAATGCTTGCATATAATATTAATACATCTTATTTTTGTCTTTTGATTTATATATCATTACTAGGTTGGTGTCACAAGAACGACATGCTGCTTCTGGTATATGATTACATGCCAAATGGGAGCTTGGATAGTCACCTATTTTCTGAATCAAAAGAAAAGGCAACACTCGAATGGGAGTTGAGGCACAAGATCGCATCCGGGGTAGCATCAGCCTTACACTACCTCCATGATGAGTACGACCAGAAAGTGTTGCATCGGGATCTCAAGGCCAGCAACATCATGCTGGACTCCAACTTCAATGCTCGATTAGGGGACTTTGGTTTGGCACGAGCCATAGAGAGTGAAAAGACTTCCTATGCGGAGTTGGAGGGTGTGCATGGAACCATGGGCTACATTGCCCCGGAGTGCTTCCATACAGGTAAGGCTACCTGTGAGTCAGATGTCTATGGTTTTGGGGCTGTATTATTGGAAGTGGTGTGTGGCCAGCGCCCATGGACCAAGATTGAGGGGTTCCAATCCTTGGTAGACTGGGTGTGGTACTTGCATAGAGAAGGACGCATACTAGAGGCCGTAGATCAAAGGCTGGGCACCAACTATGTGGCTAAGGAAGCTGAACGATTGTTGTTACTAGGTCTGGCGTGCTCCCATCCTATTGGTAGTGAAAGACCAAAAACACAGGCCATTATTCAGATTATATCAGGATCTGTGGCAGTGCCACTCGTCCCCCCCTTCAAGCCAGCCTTTGTGTGGCCTTCAATGCCTGGGCCAGGCAGCATAAGCATTACCACTAGCATGGCTAATACTGCTTCCGTCACATCGGGGTGGAGTCCACAATGTTTAAGCCACGACAGTTATATTCAAGAAGCAGAATACAGTGATAGCAGCTCTCTCGTGTGAGAGAATTTCTACCTCCTATCATATTGTTAACTTTATTCAAGTGGGAAGCTTTAAAGTGTTCCTCCTATTACTGTTTTTCTTTTGTGATTTTACTCTTTTTCTTCCTTCATATTGGAAGAGCAGGTGGTTTGCATTCGTACATTTTTCATTTTATAGAACTACATTCCATTGATATATGTTTTCTTTTTTCACTTGTGATCCTTTGTGTATCTTCTTGTATGTACGAATATAAAGTCTCCTTTAAGTTTGAATTTAGTATTTGTAATAACATCATATTAAATGAACCAAAGTAGGTGGATTATTGGTTTCAGATGTAAAAAATCAAGCTATTGTCATCTGCAACATGGCCCTACGAACTAGATGTTTGGGATTGTCTAGTTCCTCACAGGCTCTGGTGCGAAAAGATCAATCTAAGGATCACGTACAGGCTTGTTAACCCCTTACCATCATGGTATATAAAATAGGGGATCCCCTATTTCTAAATGCTTACATCAACTCTGTTGGACAAGACTACAAACAAGAAGGTATTCCTTGCTATATTTGGAGGATTAGGCACAACTTGGTCCTGCTTGCTTTGAAGAATGAAGAAGCTGCCAACATGGGTGTCTCATATATATATATTATATATATATAAATTTAAAGTGCTTGTGAATGAAGGCAATTGTATCCATTCTTGAGCAAACCAGAATGATAAAAAGAAATCATATATGCATATTTGCATTCATTTTAAGGGTCCTTACATACCCATGTCAATATGAGTTGATTGTTGATTCAAGGATGCAAACGCACAAGTTCAAGAGCTTCACCAGCCTGCAACTTCTTGGAGAATCGTAGCTGCCTATAATCTTCGTAAGTAATAGGTATATAAAGACGCGGGTGTTCAGAGTCTACAAATTCAGCCGAGGCTTCCACTGCTGTTTCCTTAGGTCCCAAGAGGAAGGAAGCGATAGACACCCTAACAGTTGGTTCCTTGCATTGTACTCTGTGCTTCACGTTGTACAACCTTCCATTACTCCATAGCTATATTCACACCAAGAAGCAACTAGATATCAGCACAACAAATTATATTGAATTAAGCGGGTAATAAATGGGAAAGTAACGAGATATGCACACCGTAGCAATATCTCCTAGATTGACAAGGAGTGTGCTTGGCAAGGGGTCAACTGGCACAAATGCACCAGACCTGTCCATCACTTCAAGTCCACCAACGTTTTCATCATCTTGAAGTATGGTTAGAAAACCTGAATCTGTGTGTAGTTGCACCCCAGAGGATCCAACCGTTTCCGGAGTGAAGTTGTACTTGTTTATCCTAAACTGGCAAGGCCATCCTTCGAATACATGACCCATCAATCCCATACTTTGAGCCAATTTTTGTGCAATGTCCATGGCCAGCTCATGTATTGCTTGAGCATATATATTTATGATCTCACTGTTTATTAAAGTAAAAAGAGTATAAAATAGAGATCAATATTCTTTGGAAATAGAAAAAATAAAGATGTGAGAGGCATTAATGAACCTTTGATGAGGAGAGGCATCCAACTGAGAAGAAAAGGTATGGACAGCTTGAGAGGAGGCCATGTCATAAAGACCCAAGGCCTCATAAAGAGGATTGACCTGAGTAGGTGCCATGTAGCCACTACCCGCAATCACATCTGTATTGCGTCTTTTAATCTCCCAAGGAAGGTCCAATAGGCTTCCCACCACCTTCTTCATCTCCGACATCACTGTTAATGGAATCTTGTGGTTCACGATTCTGAAACATCCCCATTCCTCGCTTGCTTCTCTCAGTTTCCTATACTCAGCCGGAAAGTTCTGCAGATCTATGGTGGGAATACTTCTCTTCTCACTCTCCCCCATTTTTTTTTTTTATTCTTCTTCTCTAACTACATATATTTATGCAACCACTACACAACTCTTTGGTTTTGTCTGACTTGGACATCATCCAGACAACCAGTTGTATTTGTCTAAACAAACTTGGAACAATTTCCATTGGAATTGCTGCCAACTTTGACCTCAAGCAAAATATAATTTGCGTGTTCTCCACACTGCTTTTCACATCATTCTTCAAGTTTATAATATGTTGCTACCCTATGAACTATGATACAAAACCTGATCTTTGCACTTACTAATAATATTTCCTGTTTCTAGTTCTTAAAATTAAAACTAACTTTTAGAAATCATAATATTACTTTGTTTAAATTAAAATAAACTTTATTTAGTGAACATAAAATTACGAATTTGATCGGTATTTTATTTTATGCACGTCATTTAAGACAATACACCAAATCATTATCAAAATATCTGTCAAATTGCTTTTAAAAAAATATATAAATGGACACATTCATCTTTAATAGAAATGATTAAACAATTTCCTTTATGCTAAAAGATCGAGGTTCCTAAACACAAAGTGTAAATAAGTTTTACTGAATTTAATTCCTCTTTCCCACTATTAATTAAAAAAAAAGGACAAAAAAAATAAAAAACCTTCAAATTGTAACTCAAAGATTCTAGACTTCAACTATCACTCTACTTTTAATTGAAAGTTAAAAATAATTACATCACATCTTCTTACAAAAATATACTTGTCAAAAGATACACGAAATGAAGAGAAAGAAGAAGAAAAAAAAAAAGAAGGTTGTAATAACCATATTTGATCAGAGGGAAAATGCGTCAATCCCTACAACTTTATTTTTATCAACAGACGAAGACTTATGTGGCAGATTTTCCTGGAAAGCTCAGTTTGAAAGGGAACGGTTTTGCAAAATGCTTATAAACACTACAACCCGATTACAGGCTACATTACAACAGACCAGCAAATATTGCTAATTTCGACCAACATGATTGTAAATCACTCTGTCTGTCAGCCAATGTAAAGAAATCCAAAAACCAGATGTCTAATGTGGATCGGATACTACAAGAAAGCAAACAAGTAGAAAATATTAACAATAATAATAATAATAAATGCTTCGTCTAAAACCTAGGCTAGCCGCTAGCATAATAAATTTGAGTTACATTATGCCTTTACAATTTTACAGAAAAAGAGAACTTTGGTTTTAAGAGTGAAATAATGAATCATATCCAGAAATATATTCGACAAAACGGAGTCGGAGATATATACAAACCACCCGGAGTACTCTACAACTTATAATGTTAAGCCAACTGAAGCAAACTCCACGGTTCAACCTTTCAAGGAGGTCACCAAACGCCTGCGAAAAAATTAGCAAGGCCAACAAGTAGTCAAATTACCTTAGCCGTCCAGTTTGGTTGATGCAGCCTAGGCCTTAACCCCCACAAAATATCCCAAATTCCTATCTAACATTCTCCAAAATCAGCAGCATTGATAAAATAAGTATCACCTCAAATAACATAAAATAACTCTACATGGAATGACGACCATCTGTCCTGTCTTTTGTTTGCCTTTCTTCTTGAATCTCCTCAAAATCTTCATCATCCCCCTTCCTACCCGCTTGCTCCTTCCAATATGCCACCAACTTTTTCAAGCGAGCTACTTCTTTTGATGATATATTTTTGCTTGGATCATTTACAATCGACCGGACTCTTGATGCATACCTATTGATGTAAAAAAGACAATGAACTGTCAAGCACTTTATCAACTGTGAACCATCAAGTTTACAACGAAGTTGAAAATAAAATACTTGTAGAACAACATATTCCTATTAAATTGGCTACTGCCATCATGAAAGAATCTTGCGCTGTTAACTTAAGATCTACATATTTTGTCAAAATTATGAAAGGATTAAACATCTTATTTAGAAGACCTCCAAGTCACTGTTTAAACTTATCATCTCACATCTTAATTCCATGATTTCATACAAATTAACGATAATATTTAGAGAAAGGTTTTCAGCACAAAAAAATGAGAAATTAACAAGTCAAACTCTTGACACTAGTCTAAAAGTACATATATCAAAATACTTGACTATAAGTTTCAAAGGGAGTAGCATAAATATGTATAATAGAAGCAGAAAAACGTACGCTAGAGAATTGTATGTCTCATCCAAATTTGATTCTGCCGGAGATACATTTACAAACATGAGTGTTTTTGCATTTCCACCAAGTGAATCACTCATTAACATTGTTAACTTGTGATTCCTATAAGGAATGTGTTGACTGCCAGAAGATAAAGCACTAATAACATCACCAAGAGCTGAAAGTGATTTGTTGATACTTTGGGCTTCTTTCAGTTGACTACCAGAAGAACCTGACTTCTTTATCCTTTCCGAACCAGCAAGGTCCACAAAACTTAGCTGCAAACGATCACATTAAACAGGTCACATATTAATCATCAAACAAAATAAGCTTTCACCTCTTCATTATTGGGTATTACTTTGAGTAGTACAAACATTCTTTTTCACACTGCATGTGAAGAAACAGGTAGATGCATGTATTCCTACATCTAGAGCATTTAGGAGAGTAACTCATGATTTGACAAAACAACATACTGGCTATGCAATGAAAAATACCTTTCCCCGTGCAACAGATTGAGTTTGAAGGTTGGTACTTTCAATGACAATCGAAAGTATCAGGTGAGATCTTGAACTTTCCTCATTCATCTGAGTCCCAGACGTATGTCGTCGGTCAGATCCTCTTTGAATAATGTTTTTTAATTCGTCAAATGAAGAAATCGACACGATTGTCACATTTTCCACTGACACCATACCCTAAAATTCAAACATACCCATTTAAGGGGCAAACATTAGGCAAAAATTATACGTGTTAAACAATCCAAACCATGTGTAGGATTAAGTGTTGTTATGAGCTTAAATAGACAAATGATATCCATTTTCTCGATAGATAAAAATACTAAACTAACTCTTTCAAAAAATAAATAATAAATAACATAACATAGGGAAAACAACACACAGAGTTCCAAAAAACATATTCATAATAGGAACAGAAAAATAGAATAGGCTGCCCACGAGTGGTTAGTAAGAATGGTTGGGCTTTGGGATGCTTGCTCCCTCAAGGTCTAAGGTTGAAGCCCTCATGGTACGGGTACCTACATGGTCAAAGACTATAGTTTATTGGTTCCAAAGATTGTAGGGTTAAGCAGAAGCTCTAATTTCGAACTCGAATTCATTTAGCAATTTCGAAAGATTTCTAGATTATCAAAAATTAATAATAATAATAATAATAATAAAAGGCTACTCCACTAACACATCAAGAATTTTGTAAGAGTTTGAATAACACCAAAGAAGATAAGGAAAAAGACAATTTCGAGAACAAATTCCACATATCGTTAATTCTGACTTGGATACTTAAGTTTGTCAAAAGGCTCCATTATTTCTCTGTATAAACGTTCCAAAACAAATATAAAACAACCAACTAAAGAAACTACGAGAATCTCAAATATGTTGGCCCTAAATACAATTACCTTCGCATCTTTCTTAATATCCAATTTCAAACGCTTTGCATTCTTAGGTAATAAAAGGTCTACAAGTGTATCTTGATATAACTCCACCATATATGTCTGCAAGATTCCATGATCGATGTCAGTGCACAACGACACAGTCAAATTTATACATACTAAGAGAAATATATTAAAACAGGTATATACACATGCACACATGCAAGCTAGAGACGAAAACAGGTCGGGTTTAGACAGAATTTGCCAAATCCACACCTAAACCTGCATCCCACTTTAACATCCACTCTTGCCCATGAAGTGAAATTATGAAGTTCGATGGGGTATTTTCTGGTGAATTTTTACGTTTACAAATGCAAAATATGAATGTATATTTTTTAAAAAATATATACGTATTATATTATTATTATTATTTATGTGGATTTGCAGTTCCGGTGTGGATTTAATCTCCAAATCCACACTGACGTGAATCCAAAACAGATTTAAACTTTCACATCCAAAAATGAATTGTAGCCATCATGTATTCACAATTTTTACATTTAAACTAATTACCTTTAATGAAAACGAATATTTATTGCCATCCCGCTTTATAATTTTAAAAAGTTCTGTAATCGCTCGAGGCGTAATTCCAGGATTGCTCTCAGATCCATATATTGTAAATGTCTTTCCAGATCCAGTTTGTCCATAAGCAAATATGCATACATTGTAGCCATCAACAGCAGATTGCACCAAATACTGCATTATAAAACAACAAAACTATGAGTTAATTTACTAACTATAACTTATAGATGTTTTACAAGAAATTGTAAAGCTAAGATGAAAGTGATCCAAATTCAGTAAAACTTGCCTGTGTATCCTCAAATACATTTTGTTGGGTAGCGTAGCCATCAAAAACTCGATCATAAATATGCTGCTTCGCCTTATCATCTTTCCATGGATGTTCTACTGTGAACTCATCTAGACTTGTAAGCACATTTCTTTCCTTCTCAGCAAGCTCTTTCTCATTTAGAGGTCTTAAACGACAATATACCCTAATCTTGCCTTTCATATCTGAAAGGTATCCATACATTAAATAACTGCTAATATCCTAGTATGAAATATAGTCTTAAGGCAAGAAAATTGATGACAGTACATCAACATTTTCAGAAAAGCACAAAATCTTGAATTTCCATTAGTAAAATAAAAGGGTTATCATATGCTAAGCTAACCTTCAATAGTATTAAAATAACGTTTTCTTAAAATTTGTTCTTCTTTGTACAGTGCTTCTAACTCAGCAAGTTGAGTCCCTTGCATCCTCAAGATGGCAGCTGTTTGCTCATTTTTCCTATCAATATCCTAAAAACATGTAAAAAATCATTAGAAATACACGTTTCTAACCAATGAATTTTATATAACAAAGAAACAACAAAATTAAAATTATTTAAAGTATACTGAGAACGCAATATAGATTTCTGATAATAAAATTATATACTGAAAATGATCACCTCCTTCATTTCTCTCAATTCCTCTAGTTCCCTCAAATTATTTTGTAATGAAGCTAAATCAGCATTTTTATTTGCCAAAGTTGACTGAACAACAGCCAAATCTTGTGTTGCTCCTGCCAATTTTCTTTCAAGTTCAAAAATTCGGAGCTTGAAAGCCTTGCGTTCTTGCTCAAAAGTTTTTTCAAGATTTTCCACCTGTGAGCAAAAAACAACTATGAATATCAATATCCTTGCCAAATACATATACCCAAACAACTTCGAATAGTAACAAGACCACCTCTTCAGCTTTCTTCTTCTCAAGTTTGGAAATCCTTTGCTCCAATAATGCTTTCTCATTTAATAGTTTCTTTGTATTTTCTTGTTCTGTATGTAATTCCTCATTGCAAACTTTTAGTTCATCCTGAAGCTTGTGCAATGCCTGAGTTATCCACCATCGACAGTACAAAAACATTTTTCCACCATAGAACAATAAAAATCCAATAAATAGATGCAATAAAGAAATATGAATGTGCAAACAGAAACAGTGTAAGAACACGCACATGTAAATAAAGAAATCAGCATTCACTTGCATTAAGTTTTACCTGGTTGTTTGATACATCCAAATCTTTTTTAGCACTGTTCTCTTGTGCTAGATTGCCTAACTTGGTCAACCTTACTTCCATTGTCCTTTTTTCGAGCAATGCAGCCTGAATATATATGATCCATATATGAGAAGCTTAGGGCAAAAATTCATGAAAGGGTTGACACCACAAATATAAACAACACTAACTTGAAGATGAGTATCTTTTTCACTGCACAATGATTTAAGCTGATCACGATCACTTGTAACTTCTGCAAACTTTTGCTTCTCATATCTCAAAGAATCTTTCAAGCCCTCCAATTCTTCTTGCATTTTGACCTCTTGCCTTTTCTTTTCATGCAATTCTTCTAACAACTAGATAAAATGCCAAACTTGTCAATATCAAGCACAATTTCCATGAAAATGAGATAACATAATAGCTTAAATACTTCTTTGAAAAAAAAATGAAAAACTTTAAGACACAGGAAGAATTTAAGAACTATTTGTATTGAACCAACTCAACATGACCGAAGAGGCATGCTTCAGAAGATACTGAAATATACATTAGATGCAAAAATACAAGAAATTAAACATGATTAGACTTCCTTAAAAGTAAATTGAAGTTGCTTGACATATGACTTAGATTATATAAATATACTTGTATGCCTTAGGTATAATAATTTAAATAACTAGTAGACCTGAAAGTTCAACTTGTAGGTTGCCTCAAACTACAGCACTCTAACACACTCTCCAGCATGCCAAACCACAAACTTGTCACATGGACCAAGCCAAAGCAAGTCGTAATGCAAATACAAATACAAATGCAGGACATATTTAAATAACACAAACATAACACCACATGAACCAACCCAACCAAGTTCAAATGCAAACATAATACAAATGCAGAACATTATTGAGATAACAACTATAGACACTCACATGAGAGGACTTGAATTATACTCTTAGTAAGCTAGCTCCAATACTATGTTGTGTAGCGCTAACCCCAAAAGCTTAAATTTGTATGTAACAATGCAAACAATAAAACTTTAGTACTTTAACAATAAAAACTTCTATTCATCACATATTCAATCAACCGCTATGGCCATTTCGAGTTTCGGGGCCTAAACTATATCATTAATTAATAACTTAAGTTTTTGCTTCAAGACTCACACGATCAGCATTTTTCTGAGATTCTTCAACAGTTTTTGACAAATCCTGCACCCGTTTTTCAAACAATTCCATGCTAGGAGGTTTAGCAACGTTAGAAAGATCTCCATTCATTGAGCCACCAGCAACAGACCGTGCTTTGGAGTAGCGACGCAGCATAACATCATTTATATGCGTTTGTAGAGCAACACAAATCTCCTCTCCCTGCATATAATGGAGAATGCAATCAAGTTACAAAGCAAAAGGGTTAAGAGGGCAACAAACTGCAAGACCAGTGTAGGAAACAGTTGAACCTGCTTGGTTTCAAACTGGAATATATGAAGGACACCAGCAACTCTCATCTTGAAAAACACAGCAGTATTGCTACTACCAAATTGCATAATGTCTCTTAACTCGGCAGAATGTAAATACTCTTTTGGAACTGGACGGAAAAAATGAACCTAAAGACAATTAAACAAACAAATTATGTCCAAAATCTTGATCTATGCATAGGAAAGCAATCTTACATAAAGACTATCAAAGATTATGATAATATAAAATAAGACTCACCCCTCGCTTATTAATGCCTAAAACAATCCGACCTGGCAAAAGTCCAATAGGATCATCGATCTTGCGGACGCTAAAGAAAACTGAATTCCCATAAGGAAGTGTCCTCAATATCCGCAAAAATTGTTGCCTTGCATCATCTTTTGTCAAATGTTCCTACATGTTGACAAAACTATCCGACATTAGAAGAAAATTACAAAGAACAATTCCATAACTACTTTTTTAAAAGTCCTGTCTATATAAAGAAATGTAGTCAATGCATACACAGGCAACAGCCAACTAGCCAAACAAACAAAAGGGGAAAACCATAAAAGAGAACCACTCAAGTTGCTTTTGTTGTCATCAATCTTATCTCTTTAGAACAAAAAAGGCATAATTTTTAGTCAAGAGCTTTAAGAGATTAAAACAAGTATAGAACTTTAATGGTGCATTGATCATTTAATGCTTTCTTGAAGAGACATCAGGAAAGCAACATTAGAAAGTCCATATAAGTAAAATCTTATATTTGCATCTTTATCACCTATGGAAGTGAAGTCCAACTGCATTAGCATTACATTTTTTTTTTTTTTATGTATAATTGATCATAAAGCTGAAGATTTTCCTGGTTCAACTTATCCAACTAACCTTCGGCATTCAAATTGAAGTGGAACAAATTCAGTAGTATCACCCAAAAAAAAAAAAAAAAAAATCCAAACATGAGTACGAGGAATAAAGTTCATATGTTAGAAAGGTCATTTAAAAAAAAAAAAATGCATCTTCCAGATTATTTATACTTTGAATTAAGGAAAAAAAATAGTAAATGGAAAAATAACCCAGGAACAAGAATGGAATATCATCAGATAAAATTTGTTGACTGGACTCTCCACAACCCAAATTCTACATGATGAAACTAATTTCAAAGAATCACAAGACCATAAATATTATGAAGGCAATCACCATTTCAAGAAAAATTTAAAGAGATACTGTCTCTTTATCATAGTTTAACTGCTTTAAAAAAAGTGGATACAACACAAAAATAGAGAGACATGCACAAATGCCTGAAGAAAAAATGCAATTCCTTATCTACAAAAGGGAAGAGTGCAGATGATGGTTGGGCTAAGAGATGCTAAAACTTGGAATTAGCAATAACAGGTCGTTCCACTTGCTGCAATTTTGGTCAGATTCAGAGATTTCCACAACTGGAATTTGTCCAATATAACCAGCAAAGAGTTGTCTAAGACTTTAATTCTTTCTATAAGAAGCACAAGACTTTGATTGAAGACAATATCAAAGTAGTGCAAGACCTGTTAAGAAAGATTTGAAATATCTCTTAAGGAATACAGCAAATAAAAATTAGACTAGAACATGTCATTCACTTTCTTGAGATTTGATTGGTTTGCCTATGGACAAAAAACTACCATATGTTAATTCTTACCATTGATCGATAACGAGAAAGAATGTCCAACTCCCATTCCCGCTTTGCTCGGGTGATTGCAACTTGTCTAGGAAGGAATCTTTCAAGAAGAGAAGTCCAATCACTGAAAAATATTAACCAAAAAAAGTAATTACACACTAGAATAAATACATGATAACAAACCAAAAAAAACTCAAGGCTTTCATGCTTAAATCGCAAAAGAACTAGCTTTTTGTATTAGAATTGCAAAACAGGTAGCCAAGCACAGTACAGTAAAAAAGTTAAGAATCCACTTACGTGCATGATTCAGGGGTACCAACAAAGCCAATTTCAACTAAGATTTGCAATGCAGACAGTTGAGCAGCATCATCTCTACCAACTGGATAATTGCCCAATACATAGTCATGTTGCAACTGCAGAAATATAACCAGAGACCACCAAATACAAAAGTTTCAGACAGATCATCACTTATGATTCCCAATCAAAGCTAAATTGCCAAAAACTGCTTTAGAGAAAGATTACATACTTGTACATACGACAACTGCACAAACATTGGGTCTGTTACAGCCTCATCTGACTCCCTAAATAACTTCTTTTTAAACGTTAGTTTGCAGTGCAAAATTTCTCCTTTACTTCGATCCTTGGCTGCTTTGAATTCCGCTAGTAGATCCCCAATATATTTGTTATCATCCAACCCAATATACTCCTCTACGTAACAGCAGAGTGCGCATTAGATGATGAATTTAATAGTTGCTTAACAAGGAGCAAAAAGTTGTTAGAATGAATACCATTTCCAGGATCAGGTGACTTGGAACCAGTAACAACTTTACGGCATTCAAACAGACTGAAACTAGAGTAAGCTGATAGTTTAATTATCCCCGCAAGCTCCTGAAGCAAGCATTTATTCCATTTGATTAGACTAATAACATCAAAACTCAAGAACAAAGTAGAAGTTAAAACAAAAGATAACAGGAATATATATAACTATATAAGTAACAGGCAAGCTCTGTTGATTTTATTATCCCAGCAAGCTCCTACAAAGCTTATGAGGAAAATGAATTGACATTCTGGAAAAACTTATATAGGTAGAAGAACAGGTATGAGGCACATAAGTGTCTATTAAAACTGACTTCAGGCCATATATAGCATCTTTTCCAAGAACATAATTATTCTAAAGTTCAATAGGCTCATAATTCTAGTACACAACAATTCTAGAAACCAAAAGAATTTCACGAATACAAGCACATGGAACTAATTACCTAGATAACTAAAGAAAGAAACAAAATAACAACCTTGAAGGATAGGAAGTAAATAAATTACCAAAGCAGCATGCCATAAAAAATCCACTAACATTTCATGAAAGGAAAAAGAACATAATATCAAATTGGAGAGGAAGAATACCTCAACAGCATCAGACACTGTTGTTGCCATGTCATAGGTAATTTCTTCAAATGTTTCATCCAGAAAAAACACTATAGTTGTAAGCTTTCTACCGGTTAGAAGAGCTTCAATCTCCTCACGACCAGGTATGGTATGCCTGGGACCAGCCTTAACTGAACGCTTCAAAGCATTTAAAGTATTAAGTGCCAGGATTTGAACCTCAGAATCAGTACCAACACCCTGTGCTACATTATGAACATACTCAGATAAATATCCACCCATGTCCTTGCTAGGAGGCATAGAGGATGCACATAAATACATAAGCTCCCATGCTTTGATCAAGTATTGCCTGTAATATCAATATCAATTAAGTTATGAAGCATTAATACAAAATACAGAAGTTATAGTACCAGCTACTAGACCCACATAAAATTAACCATAAAAAAGAACATCATAATTATTCCTATCCTACCTATCAGGATTGTTTCTTGTTTGTTTTGAAATCTGTGCAAAAAGTTCATCTCGAAGTTCAGCACGCTTCAAAGTTTGTTTATATAGTTTTCCAATAAGCTCAATCCGTTCATCTAAGCTTGGTGGAGTTACTCGATCAGAGGAATCAACTCCCATGTACTTCAAAATTATCTGAAACAATTTTGTCGCTCTGCTGACCAAGTCACCATTGATTTTAAGTAATGAAGTCGGTATAGGATCCTGCAAAAAGTAGTAAGGAAGCCCTTCATGAGTCTGAGTGGTCACATGATGGAATACATTGTCAGTAAAACTGAAGCATGTTACTACCTTTTGGAAACAAAGCATATCCTCAAAAGTGAATTTTTCTTTAACTTGAGGACCTACAGATTTTTTTGAGAAAAAACCACGTTTTCCAGCAGACTGAATTTGTTTCTGCATCATCCTTAAAAACCCATCCACCTGATAGCACAATGACATAATAACATTAACAATTTCGACTGTCCCTAAGTGAATTATTTGCTTTAAACACATACTGTATAGCCAATATAGCAATATTGAACGGGATTTGGAGTTGTTATATTCAAAGTACTTCAACATTAGCAGCCAAAACGTTGATTTGCGCACCTGGAATCGATCAATTAAGGGTATAGCACCAGCAAGTTCTGCTGGAATAGCCATGGAGAGTGTTGATGGCGTACTGTGAGTAAGAAGAAGAGAAAGGTAAAATTAGATTTAGCAGAGCAGCGTCACATGCTAAGAACAAGAGAGTAAACATTATAGAGTTGGAGGAACACGAAAGTGGAACTAACGATGGTGCAAAATTGGAGCCATCACTATCATAATCATCCCCATTTGAGTTGTGCAAGGGAGTATCGTCGTTTCCAAAGCTGGAACTAAAGGAAGACCTAGCTGCTTTCACCTCAGTAGTCATGTATGTCACTGCAAAATGAGATTGCCACAGATGTTTCTTAAGCAACCGAGATCCATCAATTCACACTAAGTTCAAAACTAATAGATCAACTTAAAAATTATATAAAAAAGTTGAAAATAATAAAATGAAACTCACAACCAAGCATTAGAAAGCACAAAATGATCGAATCCAAAGACGGACATACTTGCAAGAAAGAAAAATGCAGCATATGGAGAGAGCAGGAAGTCGAGTACCTTCAGATACACGCGAGATTCAGAGATCCAAATGAAAATGAGAGGGAAGAGACGAGATGATAAAAGATTTTGAGAGCTGCAGCTGAGCCTGAGCCTGAGCCTGGGCGTGACTGAAGGAAGCGAGTCACGAGACTATTTTAAATTGCTGATTTTAAATTGTTACTATTCCACGTGTTTTGGGCTTACATGAGACTTTCTGTGTTTGTGGAAGCAATCACATATTCCTGTCCATATGAGCACCGTTTCGAGTAATTAGTTGTAAAAATATATACTGTAGTTGTAAAAATAGGTATTACTACATAAGAAATGGTTTTATTGGGTATCAAATTTATTATATTTGAAAAATATTAACCATCCATTTGTGTTGGTATTTCTCAGTAGAATCTGCTTTTCTGCATACCAATTTCTTTCAATCAGTTGCTATAAAATGAGTTACAAATTTATCAAAAACAAAATGTTATTCTTCACTTTTTTTTTTATTAAAGCTGCATGAATTTACTTAAGATGTCTCGCATTTGTTTCAAACACACACCAAGTTCAAATGAGTGGCAATCAGTAATTTAATTTAATTAAAAAAAAATGAAGGACAATACAAGAATATGCATACAAAAGTGGCAAGCAAATGGGGGGTCTACGGCCGTCCCAAGCCGGCTGGTGCGGTCGTGTCGTCTAGGAAAGGTCTCCCATATGGGTTAAAAGGAGGATGAATTGGTTTCATTGAATTCATTCACAAGGAAAGGATAGCTATTTAGACCGACTCTCCCTCTCTCAGATTTTTGGTATTAAAAAAATAAATAAATAAAAATATGCATATATAAAGAGGTTATAGAGTGGGGGCATTTAAGACAAACATGAGAAAGTTGGGATCAATATCAAGTGGACCTGTTATTACCAACCTTGTGAAAAGTAACCCAACTACATTAAATAATTCATTAGGTAGAGCCCCTTTCCATTTCACTTTTAGAGAATGCTCCAAACTCATATCCATGAACCCAATTTACTCTGACAGCAATGTTCTAACTAAAATATTAATAATGATTAACAACAACCCAGTTCACGCACTTGCATCTCTTTACTTCCCTGTACACCTAATAAACACACACATTCAATCGCATTGCACTTCAAATAATGAGAACATTTAACTAATTAGTCAGTACCAAGTACCAGAACCACCCACCCTAAAGGAAACCCTTTTATGTTGAACTTCTCATTCACTACTAGCACTTGTACTGCTTCCAGCTCCAAACATGCATTCTTAGCTCCTTTCAATTCAAGTATTTCACACGACACGACAAATAATTTAGAGCATGACTTCATAGCCAAGCAACAAATGCCAATTGCATAATGTCTAGAGACCATGTGCTTTACTTCCAACTCTCCCTTTCTCGTTTCTCTTCTTAAACAAGTAAAGTTAGAAGACACCACAATCGCTTGTTATTTCACTGGTCATAAAAATTTGAAGGCACTCATCATCCTGTGTTTGACTCCCAAACCAAAAGCAATAATTGGTCATATAACAACAAATCAATGCTACAATGAATGATCAACTTACATACACAAATAGGAGGCTAATTTTAAGAGAGAGCAGACCAAAAGGAAACATACCACTAGCTAAACTGTTTATCAAAAGGAAACATACCACTAGCTAGACTGTTTATCAATCTGTCCCACCATGCCCACACCACGCCCCCTTCCTCCCTCAAGGGGAAAAAAAAAAAAAAAAAAATGGAAGAACATAACCAACCAACAGCAATTTTTAATTGCTAACATGTCTCAAAGCAGTAGGCTTTGCATTGAATGGTTATGCAATTGACAATGCTTTCCATCCCTTCAACGTCTGCATTTCGTCAACTATTTTGAAAGTGTTGCAAAGCAAAAACCTTAGAGCTGATATTTTATTACTCTGATTCCTCTCACTTGACGTGAGGAATGAAAAAACACTATATGGAGGAGAATACAACTAAAGCCTTGAAATTAGGAACTTAACAAAGTTATCCTAATCAAGATGACACTTATCACTAAAGACAAGATTAAGTAACATTCTATTTAATCTTTTATTCAAAAAGCACAATAAATAGTTAAAAAAAAAAAATTACAGCTAACCACATCAACTTTCAACACCCCCCTCAAGTTGGGTCATAGATATTGATCATGCCCAACTTGAGAGTCAAATTTTCAAAGCTATTTCTAGGGAGAGCTTAGGATGTCTGTGAAGGGAAAAAAAACGATTTTGGATTTAATGCGGAAACGTGGATTTTAAAAATTTTTCCAAATAAAAACATACTCCGATCGATGTTAGTAATAACAATTCAATAATTAAATTAATAAGATCGAATCTTATCTTACATGAATATTGAATTGATCCCTTTTGATTCGCAAATTTTTCACCACTCGATCTTCCTTGCTACAACTCTTTACAAAAAAAGCTATGTGTGGGCACAATCTCCAAGAATCAAATCACGAAATCTTTTATAAAAGATTATTATGTAGAAATAAAAAATAAATAAAAAATAAAACAATTTTCTTGATTTCTTTTGAGATGTGGTAATATGGTGTTTTTAATTAATAGAAGTTTTGGTTCAAGTAGCCAAAAAATTCTCTCTATAGTTACCAACATAAAACACCCTTTTATAATGGTAAGTTAGAGTTTTTCAATTTAACAAGGAATACAATTTCCTATTTAAATTATAAAATATAGTTCATATCCAATATGAAATCAAATTCCTTATTGGTCTAGAACTCTTTACTTTTAATTTAATATGGAATCTAATTCCTATTAAAACTTCTTTAATTCAATTTAATATAGAATCTAATTCCAATTAAATTAAATTACTATTTCCATTAATTAAATTTTTTTTATTAAATTAAATGATTTTAAATCATAAATAATTTAATGACACCATTTAAAATTGAACTCATAATCTTTACAGATAATTAAATAATTACGTATATTTAAATAATCAAATTATTTAAATAATTCGTGAACATGTCCATGTGACATTAATAATTGGACAATCCAATTATATTCTTTCATTTGTTTCTTTATGTGGTTGTGAGCTAGCAAGGGGACCAAATGGACCTACAATTTGAACTCCAATAATATCAGAATTATTAATTAAACTCTTTAATTAAATAATTCATTATTATTAACCTCAGAGTTACTCCATTAAAAACCCAAGGTTGCACTCTCAAGATTGTAGATGTTTTACACAATCTGAATTTTCAGTGTCCATCGATTTAATCATTTCATATGGTTCGATCCTCCACAAGTAGTTCATAATTAGAGCTAGGTTATTAAAGTCCGTTATACCTCTCTAATTATATATTATTCCAATAAGTATCATTAATTCTCTAATGAATAATATATCCATAATAACTTATGAACTTATCTTTCCGTTTACTTATAAACAGAAAGTTGAGCGCTCTTATTGTTCAAGACCCGAATCAACACTTTAAGGGAACTACTCATCTACTTCTCGCAAGAAAGAGTGGATTCAACTATTGTGTAGAATGTTCCTAACCATTTATTAAATCGCATATCCAAAGTACGAAGCTTATTGACCGTATATCTATAACAGTCTCACACATGTAAATCAAAATATATAACTCAATAAATAGGAGTCCATAAAACACTCAGGATTAAGATCAATCCATATATGATCATCTAGTTGATAAATATGAATTTATTTATTTAACGGATATTAATAAGAAATTCATTTTATCGTGGTCCAATCCTATATAATCTCTATTATATAATGTGCCTCCATTTTCATGTCGTCACATGAACGATCCCAAATAAGATCATCACATCAAATACAAAATGGACCGCAGCTGTAAATTTACCACAAACAAAGTACCCAGTTTTGTTTGCTTTCTACAGACTCTTTAGATTATTGATTTCAAACTAAATCCTCTTGTATATAACACTTATATATTTAGTTTGAAACTACATAAGTAATTATAGATGTTACATGATATTTGTATGAAGCAAACATTTCATAAATGCACATTAAAATATATTTTATTTATTATTTAATTTAAACGTTTACAAATTACAAGCTCTTAAGGCACATGACCCTAACAGTCTGTTGTTAGTGATGAAGATGGAATGTAGATGAGAGTCATACTTCCTTCTTCAAGTTTCTCTTCAATGAAGTGTCTATCTATCTCAACATGTTTGGTCCTATCATAAAATACAGGATCCTTAGCAATGCTTATAGCTACCTGATTGTCACACATTATCCTAGCAGCTTCTTTAATTGGTACTCCAATTTCTGCTAGAACTATTTTCAACCATATACCTTCACAAATTCCCAAAGCCATGGCTCTAAACTCTGCTTCAGCACTACTTCTCAACACCACAGGTTGCTTCTTGCTGCGCCATGACACCAAATTTCCCCAAATGTAAGTGCAGTAGTCTGTCATTGATCATCTATCAGTTCTGGACCCTGCCCAGTCCGCATCTGTGCACACTTCCAATCTTCTACTTGTATTTTTCTTGAAAAACAAGCCTTTTTCTTAAAGTCATCTTTAAATATCTTAGTATACAAAAGACAGCTTGCATGTGTTCCTCATTAGGATTATTCATAAATTGGCTAGCAACACTTATTGAATCACTTATGTCAAGTCTGGTATGGATCAAATAGATTAACTTCCCTACCAACCTTTGATACCTTCCTTTGTCAACAGGAGCCTTCCCTTCAAGCAGCCCAATTTTTGTTGTGTAGTTTTTAGAGGTTTCGGCCGGTTTGCTGTCTAGCATACCAGTTTCTCTAAGCAAGTTTAATGTATATTTCCATTGGGACATTGAATGTAACGTCCCGAATTCGAATCGATTTAATAGGATTTATATTTATATATATCTCTCTTTTTATAAGTTGGTGGAGTGCAAATAAAAATAGCATGGGGTTTACTTAGAAATTTTACTAGAAAGCCTAACAAGGAAATAAATTAGTGTGAGCCCACTTAGATTAGTAAAGTCCAAATTGCTTTCTAAATACACTCAATTAGCTTTTTAATTACATCCACCTAAGGATAATTATGTAAAAAGGAGAAAGTTGGAAGGGTAGAATTGTCCATTCACAAAAGAGGAGGAATATGAAATTATAGGAATTGTGAAGAGCAATGGATGGAAAAAGAAGATATTTCTAGAAATGACAAGCATGGAAATGAAAAGTTATGGAGATGGCAAAATGGGAAATGCAAGAAAATAAATGATTAGATAATTATGAAATGTATGGTGGATAGAATGGTTAGGTGTACTAGAATTTAGCCACATATGAGTAAGTATATATATAAGTGATTATGTGTGAAATTAAAAGACCATTCTTATACTGTTTGAAGGCTGGCCGAAACACCCCTTTTCCATAGAAGAAAGAAAACTAAAAGGAAGGAAGAAGAAAGAAAGAAGGAGAAAGAGGAAGAGATGGAGATCAATGAAATTGGACAAAGAGTTTTGTTGTGAGATTAGTTTTAATTTAGATTCAATTTTCTTGATTTAATTCTTATAAACCCTAAGTGAGTTTTGATGTTATTTTAGGTGAAAAAGGCCATAAGGAGAAGGCTAGCACAAGTGGGCTTCCATAAGGTTTGGAAGAGAACAAGTGAGTGGATGTTTTTCTTAAACTTGATTTATAAAAGTATTTTTATTATGTTTCAATTTTTCTAAAATTTTGAGACTTAAATTTGTATTATGATCTAGGAATTATAAAGTATATTTTGACATTTTAATGTGTGTTTTGAGATTTTGATATATGTTTTATGAATTGAGAAAAATTGGATTGTGATTAGTGTGGATGTTGTATGAGAAATAAAAATTTTAGTATGTTGTTTTGAACTTTAAAGTATGTTTTGTATCTTCCAACCTTAGATTATGTTTTCTAAATTTTAAGACATGATTTATGGTTCATGAAATGTGAAATTGGATGTGGAATTATAAAGTATCTTTTGTAGTTTATAAAATTAAGATTATGTTTGTGATTTCAAAAGGGTTGATGAAACTAGAAATCATGTCCTTTTAATTTTCCCATGAAACTAGAACCCATGTCATTTTGGGTATTTCAAATCATGTTGGATAAATTGTGAATTTATATTTTGTATTGATTCTAAGATGAGTTTTATGATTTGACAAAGCAAATCATGCCATATTTTTTGCGAAATTATGTTTTGTGTTGATTCTAGAATGGGTTTTATGACTTGATTTGTAAACTATATCATGTGTGTTGTGAATTTAAATTTGATTTAAGAAAGTTTGTAATATGTTTTATAAATTGCATAAAAATTATGATTTTTGGTTATATATAAATGTATATGCATGAGTAAGGTTTGGATTAGAAACTAAAAATATTTATTTTAGAAAGTTTTGTAAAAAGTATTTGCAGGTTTACTTGTAAAATGTTTTAAGAAAATATTTGAGAAGAAAAAGGGAAAGGAAAATGTTTTTAGAACACCAAAGTGTACTCTCCTCTCTAACAGTCAGAATAGGCATCACGTGAGTAAAACTTGGAATCAGAATATCATCTAACACATGCTTGGTAGAAATCAGAAAGCTGAGTCACTCGGATTAAGAAGAAGTCAAAGTCATTGAATCGTCGAGCATGTGTGTGGCAGAATCCTCAGTCCTCTGCATGTGTGATGAGAAATTCTACTATGTATGGCAGAATTCCCCTCTCTCAAAAGTTATCCCCACCCTCTGCGTGTGTGTTGAAAAATTCCACTACGTATGACAGAATTTCAGATACTAGTTTGGTGTAGAAATTCAAATATAAATATTGTTTAAGACAATTTATGTGAATGCAATTTGGTTGTTATAATATGAAGTTATAGATAAAACATTAGTAAGAAGTTTGATTGTCCTAAGACATGAATTATTTGTAATTCACATTTTTATATGTTGCGCATTACATTAGTTTTTGTTATTAAGATTTCATTGGTTTTCAAAAACTTTATTCACTCATTGGGCATTAGTACTCACTTTTTAGAAATTTAAACCATTTTCTAGGGATCTGTTAGGTCATAGAGGAAGCATTCGAACGGGTGAAGGTGGACCACTCAAGCAAATGATGCATGAAAACCACATTTTGACATTTTCCATGTGCATTTGAACAGTTCATGACACATATTGATATCTATATATTTTTGCATGTACATATATGCATTAGTAGTACAAAATGATAAAAACTTTTTGTTAGTTATGTAACTATTTATCTTTGATAATATGAATATTTTAATTATATCTGCTTGTATGTTATGAAATGTGACATTGTGTTGGGATGAGAATTGGAAATAGGACCGAAGGTCCTAAATAGTTGAGAATGAAAGTAAATTTTAGAAGTGTATATTTTTCTTTGTAACATGGAATTATTAATAAATAGTCGTTATGCTGCCGAAATTTTATTAAAATCACCCAACTCTTTATTGATTTTCCTAAATGATTTTTGGTTGAGAAAGTTAAAAAAAGTGAAAATTTTCTACTACCTCAAGATCTTCTCGGATTCAAGATATAGATTTGAGAGGGTCCTAACACTGAAATTCCCTTTCTTGACCTTGCTACTTCTATTCCCAAGAAGTACTTTAAGCTACCCAAGTCTTTTGTGCCAAAAAATTTTTCAGCTTGTCGATCTCTTCTTCGTAATTGCCTGTAATAATAATATCATCTACATATACAATCAATATTGTCACCTTATCTTCTTGTGAGTGTTTAATAAAAAGAGTGTGATCAGACTTATATTGGAAGTACCCACATTGTTTAACAACCTTTGTGAATCTTCAAAACCAGGCACATGGAGATTGTTTGAGATCATATAAGGACTTTCGCAGCCTGTACACCTTATTGACATTAGAGTAATTTTCAAATCCAGGTGGAATGACCTTGTACACCTCTTCCTCTAGGTCCCCATTCAAGAGTGCATTCTTGATGTCCAATTCATGTAGTTCCTAATCAAGGTTTGCTGCCAATGATATTAGTACCTGAACTGTGCTTCGTTTTGCCACTGAAGCAAAGGTTTCTTGATAATCAATTCCAAATGATTAGGTGTAGCCTTTGGCAACCAATCTTGCCTTTAATCTCTCAACATTGCCATCAACTTTATGTTTGATGGTAAATATCCATTTACAACCAACTGGATGTTTACCACTTGATAGCTCAGTCAATTCCCAAGTCTCATTCTTCTTAAGAGCTGTTATCTCTGCCCACACAACTTCTCTCCATTCTAGAATGCTCAATGCTTCTTAAATGTTAGTAGGAACCTGATCTTTTGATAGGTTGACAGTAAATGCCCGAAATATAGGTGACTACTTATAATATGATATAAACTTACTTACAGGATACAAGGGTTGATCTCTACATTCTCTAAAACCCTTTCGAATTACAATTGGTAGGTCATCCATTAAAGATACACCAGACTATTCATCATTCTGTACAGATCCTTCACTGTCCAGTTTAGTGGTTATCTCTATACTAACTTCATGTCTTTAGATTAGGTCATTCGGGTTAGCATCTTGGACATGCTTGAAAGGTGTTTCAGTCTCTACATCTTGTTGTATTCGTTTCCTTTTGGAATAAACAAGTAGTTCTAGTGTTTTTGAATTTGTATTTGCAAGCTATTTTTGAGTGGGTGAACTGTCTGACTCATTTTTAGGTTCTTCAAAGCTGTTATTAGACTTTGAAGGTGAATTTATGATCATAGGACCGGTTTTATCAAACCTGGAAAACTCTAGATTAAGCTGATCAGTTTTAGAACTATTGTGATCAGACTCAAATGACTCCAACAGTGTGTGAATGGAACTTGATGAATCTAGGTTTTCCCAAAACTGCTCTTAACTTCTATCCTTCTCTTTGACATTAGTTTTAGTAAAATATGATTTGTTTTCCATGAATGTATGTCCATTGACATATAAAACCTTTTTGTAATGGGTGAATAGCACTTGTATCCTTTTTAAGTAGGGGAATATCCAAGAAATATGCATTTGACAGCCTTCAGACCTAGTTTGCTATGAAGATGTTGATGAATATGTATAAACATAGTATATCCAAAAATTCTACTTGGTAAGTTGGATAGGATTTTAGTGTTTGGATAAGTGTTTGACAAAATTTGACAATGAGTTTGATAATTCAACACTCTAGATGGCAACCTATTTATCAAATATACTGCTGTCAAAACAACTTCTCCCTAAAAATTTTTAGGTACACTCTCATAGATAGCATTAAAGACCTAGATACTTCTAACAAATGCCTATTTTTCCTCTCAGATACACCGTTTTGTTATGGTGTGTCAACATAGGAGCTTTGATGTACAATTTCTTCCCTAGCCAAATAGTCACTCAAATTGGAACTAAAGTACTCTTTAGCATTGTCAATTCTTAACACACGAATTTTAGTTTGAAATTAAGTGTTAATCATACGATTAAAATTTGTGAACATACGAAACACCTTGGATTTTTCTTTCATTAGAAATACCGATGTGATCCTTGTATGATCATTTACGAATGACACAAATCACCTAACTCCTGTTATATTATTAATTATTGATGGTTCCCATATATCACTATGAATCAAAGAGAAAGGTGTGGAAGTTTTGTAGAGTTGTGTTGGGAAGACATTACCAGTATGTTTGGACAATTGACACACTTCATATTGAAACTGATTTGCACTTTTATTCATAAATAAATTTGGAAACAGTTCCTCAAGATACAAAAAATTCTGATGATCTAAACGATAGTGTCATAACATTATGGTACTATCTTTATTATGTCTAACATCACCACTAATTTGACTTTTAAGGGATACTAACTCTTTTTGTGGGACTTGTTTTCCAGTAGGAGGCTATTGATTGTCCAATATGTAGAGTACCCCACACATTTCAACATTACCAATCGTCTTTCTCGAGCCCAAGTCCTATAATTCATAGTGAGTAGACATGAATTTAGTAATACAATTAAGATCTTGAGTAAGTTTGCTTATTGACAACAAGTTATAGTGTAGGCATTAATAAAACTGAATTCAGGATTAATGTAGGTGAGATTCTAACTGAACCAGTACTAGTTACTCTTGATAAGGACCCATTAACGATTCTTACTGAAAAATTACCTTTATATGGCTGAAATGAATAGAATAACCTAGCCTCACCAATCAAGTGATCAGAAGCACCAAAATCGACTATCCATGATTGATTTTTCTTGTTTTCTACCATCAATGCAGTTCAAAAATTACCTTTATAGACAAATGATCTTGTTACAATGATGGAAGGCTGGGCTGGTTGTGTTGATTGTCTATCTACTGTAATTCCTCAATCTACTCCCTGTTGAAATTACTTGAGGTTGAACATTCTGACTTTCCTAACTGGTTGTCCATTCCAGCCATGTTTCCACCTCTTCCATTTGTGAACTTGGTTGGCTTCCAATCTTCAGGTTTTTCATGTATTTTCCAGCAAGTATCCTTCACATGTCCTAGCTTTTTGCAATGGTCACACCAGGGCCTACTTTTCTGGATTTATCGTCACTGTTCTGGTTCTGATTTCCTCTAGTTGAATTTTCAGTATTTGGAACAGGATTTTCTGGATTCGAGGTACTTCCGATTATCATTTTTTGTTTGCTTTCTTCTCTTATAACCTCAGAATCGGCTTCTGTAAGTTTTGGCAATGGTTTGGTTCCCAAAATTCCCCTTATAACTGCATGTTTGCATCTAGATTCTGGTTCAGACCCTATAAAAACTTGAACACCCTCTTCTTCTCAAGTATCTCCTTATATGTCATTGCATCTTCTCCATTTTTTCATGTATACTTTTCAAACAAGTCAAGTTACTGCCAATGCTTTATTGCAGTATTGTAATATTGTGTTACTATCATATCTCCCTGCGGTAACACAACTATAGTGCTCTCAACGCCAAATAACTCCACAGTGTTGTCATAGCTTGAGTGTGTCACCTTTGCAGTCTCCCATATCTGTTCGGCAATCTCATAAAGTAAAAAAAAAAAAAAATCACTAATATCATTATTCATTGAATTTGTTAGCCATGACATCACTATACTATTGTCGATTTTCCACTTCTTATATTCTGGATCACTCTCATCAGGTTGCACAGCTTTTCCTGAAAGGTAATCATCCTTCCCTTTGCCACGCACATACATCATAACAGACCGGGACCATTGGAGATAATTTTGACCATTAAGTTTGTGGCTGGTAATAGGCAGATTTGAAAATTGAGAACTGTCAGAATTCCCACCTCTATTTCTGTCAGGTGGATTTGTAGAACTGGAGGCTGATGAGGCTTTGGCGGCTAATAGGAAGAGCCATACCATACTTTGTCATTTAAGGGTTCTAGGTTTCAAAGAGAAGCTTTGATAGCATGTTGCAAAGCAGAAACCTTAGAATTGAAATTTCGTTACTCTAATTCCTCTCACTTGATTTGAGGAATAAAAAAACATTATACAGAGGAGAATACAACTAAAGCCTAGAAATTAGGAACTTAACAAAGTTATCCTAATCAAGGTGACACTTATCACTAAAGATAAGATTAAGTGACATCCTACTTAATCTTTTATTCAAAAAACACAGTAAATAGTAAAAAAAAATTACAGCTAACTACATCAACTTTCAACAGAAAGCAATGTTAGCAATTCATCTTTTAAGAATACTTTTAGCACAAGTACATTTTCATGGGTCATGAACCAGTCCTTCAAATAGAGCAGTATAACTAACAAATCAAATTGCAGAAAGTGGATGCAAGCTATCGGTAAACAGTAGATCCAAAACTTTTCAGAAGTTCAAATGCAGTTTGTCTATCATCAAACGTGAGGTGACCAACACCATAGATTTCACTGCTTTTTTATTCATAGATTTTAAACTTTTGACATCAGTATACTTTTGCCAAAACTCCTTAAGCTCTCCATGACAGTTCGAATTTGCTCTGAAATGGAAGAGTATAGACATCTTTGTGCTGCTTCATCTAGTCCACAAGGGGAAGTGCTGGACCATCCCCTGCTAGTAAGTGATGGATCACGAGACATAGAAACTGCCATCTCCCTCATTTTGGGGAGATCAAATTCTATTGGCTCACCGACAACTATGTTAATCGTCTTGTTACATAACGGAAATGGAGGCCTCCTACCAAACATAAAGTTCTCAGGCATCACCTGCAAATCAATAAACAGATGTCAAACGATCCAAAATGAACAAATAGACCAATATATTTTGAGTTCAAATAATGCTGTCACCAAAATTAAGAAAAATACAATTTTTCAGATACAAGTTTCTTTGTTCTTTTTCTCTTTTGCATTTTGCCAAACTAGAATTTCACATATCTGAGTATAGTAATCTTTACTGATAATTTTGATCATTTAATATAGGAACTGGGATATCTCATGAATCAAATTTGTCAAAGATTGCAAGTGCTATACAAGCATGATATGTTTTCCTTCCACATCATTTATCCGTCAGTGGCCTCATCAAAAGCATAATAGTGAGTGAATATTACCCAAGCAATTATTATATTTACATAAACCAAATAAACAATTAACCATGTCCATAGAAGTCAAATCAACTTATGACAGCATAGGCACTAAAATTTTGTGTATGTTTTCATTGACTTCAATATGGACTAGCTTTGCTCATATACTTTTAATATACATGATTTTGATCCATTGTTCAGTGCATTTACAAAGTTTTACTCCTTGATCAAGAAACCTACATGACTTGTCATGATCATGATGAATCTTTAACAGTGCATGATATATAACATTATCTCCAGTTATAAAAAAATTGCTACTAAACTAAAACTTGATAATCAGTTTAGGGGCCAAATTTAGGCCATTTTTCTACTATTGCATCAATTAATATGATTTAAATCAAAAAGAAAAAGTTGTAATGTAAGTAGAAAAGAATATTGATGTGTTATATGCCTTAAAGAGCAAAAAGACGGCAGACTGTCTTTCAAGCAATCACTTAAAACTTAAAATTTCAGATTATGTATACCACAACCTGCCCCGGCTCAAAAATATACTGTGTTACGATACAAATGTCTGAATGAAAACAACAGCAATATTTTTTAAGAAAATACCTCTTCAAAACCATGATGAACAATTGGCAGAACTATTGGTGTAACTGAGGCACGAACAATAAGACTAGCAGTTCCCCATTTCAACCTTTTAATAGTTGCATCTTCTTGTGACACTTTTCCTTCAGGAAATGTATGTAGCTGTCCAAGAGGACAAGTTTAACCTCAGAATGATAGAAAAATGCATCATTATAAACATGAGAAAACAACTGAAACTCTGATCACATCACATGGAGAAAATAGAAATTGATAAAATAAAAAAAAACCAGTCCACCCATAGTTGTGGTGTGTTTATATCCAATACGACAGCAAACCTAAAAACAATTGTGAGGTACCCACAACAATGAACAGGTTACTTAATCAGGCAACAGGCTATCTGCTACATGCTATTAATGTCTCTCCTAAAACAATCATTGACTTGAGTTCCAAAAATCAAACTTTGAATGTACTCCTAGAGCCATACAATATTAAACTACGAGCGCATCAGATTTACACTGATATAACCACAAAACTAAGAATCAAATTTACTGCTTTCTTATGAATTAATATTAACTTTTTAATGTTATGTCACTACAACCAATGTCCAACAAAAACTTGACAGGCCATTGCCAGCATCAATGTTGCATGTACAAATTCTTAATACAGATCATGATTCGACGGATCAGACAAGGCAACATACAATGATTGAGAAAGTAAAGGATGTAGACAGAGCAAATAATTTACTGTAGAATGTTGTATCCTGTATATACATGATAACATCACATAAAATTCCATTCTTATATCTGTGCCATGTCATTCATCCATCACTCATAACTTTTGTTAAGCTGCCAATGAGAAAGAAAGGCAACATGATTGTTGGAAACAAATGAAACAAAACCTCAAGGTCTTCATGCAAAGAATCGCAACCATTATAAAAATAATCATATACAACTTATATTTTTTTTTTCCCTGAATTTCAAGCCATGGAAGGGTAATTATGTCAGAATCTATCCACCTAGAGAACTTCAAAGCATCTTTAAATGGGAAAATAATCCAAATTTTAAGCAAGAGTTGATCCAAGAGAACCATACAATCTATCAAAGTTGTCAGCAGGCTAAGAAAAACAGACAAAATTATCCAAGTTGTCATCCCAATTAGCAGAAATTTTGCGAGCACATAGAAGTTGAAGTGTGTGTCAAATGATATATAGTAGAGATAGAGGAATAATAAGTGGATACCCATGCTCCATCGTTTAACCGCTCTAGAGCTTCAGTCATGTGTTGTTGATAAATTCCACCACCCCTTGTAATAGGTATGCATTTGCCTGCATAGAGTACAAAGCAAGCTCAGAAACCACTTCTTCTAGTGAATAAACATATATAACAATGAATGGTGATGAAATAAGGAATTTAGAGTCAAACATGCCAAGTCGGAAGAAATAAGATAGGAGTGAATTTTTGAAGCAAATATCTTCAGCAGCAAGTACCCATCTAGCCAACTTAGCATCGGAGGTGGGAAAACCCTTGAATCCCCACATAGCAGGGTCATCCAGGCTGTTGATTCATGTTAAAAAATAAACAAATAAAGTATGAAAAAGAGTGAAACAAACAAACAAAGAATAATATATTGTTAATTGTTTATATAAAAAGAGAGAGAGGGAGATAGAGAGAGAGAGAGAAGAGAGACCGAGGACAGACGTGGACATGTGATTGCTAACAGTGATAAGAGGGATGCCTGGAGGTCTGGATCGGACAAGACGAAGAAGAGTATCAGCATTGTGAACAGAGGTGGTGTTAAGTAAAGTGGCCACTGCCTTGGCGAATGCCCCGACCGCCTTGAAAACTAACTTCCTTGGAATTCCTCCCACATGCTTCTCTCTTGCTGCCCATTCCATTTTCCTGCCCATCCCTTTCCTGCTCTTCCTCTCCCAGTCCCACTTCAAATTTACAATTTCTTGTTTACTAATATCAAAGCCCAATTATATTTATATTCATGCGAAGGCCCATCAATCACTCGGATGACACCACGGATTGGAACTGTTAAATTAGATTCATTTAAAATTGGGATGTCGTGAAAAAGCTTAAAAAGTAAATTAACCAAGATCCATCCTCAATTTTTTTTTTTATTTAGTGAACTATTCCGTCAACTTTTTATCTAAAATATTAATAATTTCATTCTAAAATCATGAAATGATTAAAATACCCTTATTAAGATTATATAGGATCCCTATTATACCTTTCAAACTTATATAATAACTAAACTATCTTTTAAATTATTAATTAATAATAATATCATTAAAACATCAACAACATTCTACCCAACACTGTCATCAATATCAACCCACAACAACCCATAACATCAATAACACCAAAAATTCAATTGGAACACTAGAAATACCATAATCATCATCATCCACCACTCGAAAAAATTGAAAAAAAAAAAAAAAAACCTCAAACCCAACAGAGACCTATCATAGCCAGACCCACCCAATAGGAGCTGCCTCTCTACCCACCACTAACACAAACCACTAAAAACAACCCTAAACTACCCACCCACTACCTATAACAATCCTAAACCAACCACTTATCACACCTACCCACCACCACAATAAATTACTCGCACCAATTTGACCCAAAACCATCAGGTTCTATTTTTCAAAACCCAAAACCAAATAACCAAAAAAAAAAAAAGGAGGAGATAAAGGAGAAAGGTGTGTGTTGGTCGCTGGTAATAGAGGATAACACAAAGGGTGAGAGAAAAAGAGAGATAGAGCGAGAGAGAAAAAAATGGTAGAGTGAAAAAGAAACTGGTCACGAGAGATGAAAGAGCGAAAGAGAGAATGATAGAGAAAGAGTTGAAAAATTAATTAGTTTTTTTTTTGTTTTTATTAATTTTTTTCAATTTTATTTAATTTTATTAAATAAAATTACTAATCCAATTACTATTATGTCCTTCAAATTTAACACCAATTGATTTTTAACCAGTAAGGGACAATTCATTTAATAAAATAAAAAAATTGAGGGTAAATCTCAATTAATTTTTCTAAGGAAGTTCTTCATTATATCCCTTTAAAATATTTCAAAGATTGGTATACAATATGGTCCTGTTTTGTACACATGATTAAATAGGATGAGATGACACATGATTGAATGAAATGAGATAAAACAAAATTGAATAAAATTAAATTAGTATTATGCCATGTTTAGTGTTAAGGGTGGGCACGATTCGATTCGATTTACTTTTGAGTAAAACCAAATTGAACAAAAAAAAAATCAATTTTCAAAATGATGTTTTTATCTTTCTTTCAAAATAAATTTTGAAAACTATAAACAAATTAAAAATAAATTTAATAAGATCTCCATCATCCATCTTCAGATGGACGATAAAGAATAATTTAAGAAAAAAATTTAAAAGCAAAACTTAAAAAAAAAAAAAAAAAAAAAAAACTAAAAGTAAAAGATGAAGATGAATCTTCATCTTTAAAAAAAAAAAAAAATTGAAAAAGAAAAATAAAATTCTAGGTTGAATAAATTTTTCTTTTAAAACAATCAAAATTAAAGAAAAATTAAGTTGAATTAAAACAAAACAAAAAAAAAGATCTGAATTGAACTTATATTTTTAAATTTAATTCAACCTAAATCTATCATTTTTTTTTAAAAAAAAGTTTTTT
Source organism: Litchi chinensis (assembly GCA_019925255.1). NCBI lineage: Eukaryota > Viridiplantae > Streptophyta > Magnoliopsida > Sapindales > Sapindaceae > Litchi > Litchi chinensis. Next base: position 24,338,020 of record CM034474.1, read on the forward strand.
TTTTTTTTTTTTTTTTTTTTTGATTTTTTTTTTTTAATTTCATTCAACCCATGTTTTTTTTTTTCTTTTTCAGTTTTGTTTTGCTTGAGATAAAAATGAATCTTCATCTATTATTTTCAGTTTTTTTTTTTTTTTAATTTTATTAGTTTTGATTTTTTAATTTTTTTAAAATTAATTTTTTTTTTTTTTTTTTTTTTTTTTTTTTTTTTTTTTTTTTAATTTTTTTAAAATTTAAAATTTTATTTAAAAAATAAAAAAATTATTCAAAAGTAATTTCATCTTTCAATATTTTTTACACGATCAAATATATACTAACGGTTAAAATTAGTTAACTATTAATTCAAAGGAAGATATTGTAAATAAATTAAAAAATTATATGTGTCTATAAATATTAAAGTTTTAGAAAGACCGGAGGTAATTCTCCCATATTTTATATTTACATTTTCGTGTGATATTAAAAAAAAAAGGTTAAAATGGAATTGAATAGTAATTAATATTTTTTGGGCCGAATGAAAATCCAAAACCATACTAGTATTGGTGGTCGACTCTCGATTAGAGTCAGAGGTGGGTGATGATTGGAGGAAATCGAAATCATAAAAGCAATTCGAATGCGACACGTGTTATAATACAATATTTAGCGGGGCGACGGCAGCAGCGTCAGCATGTGTGCGGAAATCTCGAGAGAGCTATAGAAGGCCGGAGGAAAGATAAAGAGGAAGAAGAAAATTTTAAAAAGAAAAAGAGAAGGAAGGCAGGAACTGGAACTTCATCTATGGGGGAGGACTACAAGGTGTTTAAAGGGAGGGATGAGTTTGATTCGAATATAATGCGTGCGATGTTGGCACTTGCCATTTGGCTTGGAACTATCCATTTCAATGTCCTTTTGGTCCTTACCTCCATCTTCATCTTGCCTCTCTCCAAATCCCTCTTGTCGGTATTTCTCTCTTTCAAATTCAATTGCTGCTCTATGAGTTTGCTCATCTAATAATGAATCATTGTTTTTGACAGGGTATTTGGAATGCTATTAATCTTGATGTTTATTCCTATTGACCACTATAGCAAGTGGGGAAGAGCCCTTTCCAGGTCTGTATTATTCCCCTCCTCTTCTTTTGTTTGTTATTTCATATTATGATTGCTTGCAAATGGCAGGTACATATGTAAGCATGCTTCTAGTTATTTTCCTGTCACTCTCCATGTTGAAGACTTCAATGCCTTCCACCCAGATCGCTCTTATGGTACTAACTCTTCCCTCTGCTTTTATTTGCACTTCACATTTGCATTCAACTCATTATCATTATTATCTCAATCAGCAAAATCCTATAACTATATCAATCAATGCTTATTACACACACATTTTCAATACCTAAAGTCTTGTTGCTATTAGTTTTTATCATAATCATCGCTACTTACAAACACCAGGATTTAAACTACTGCACACATCAAGGTGTAAACTTGAGCAACATTCAACTTAACTGATTACTTGAGAGCTACTTTACCTTGCTAGATGTTGATGCCCAATTCAAAGTAACTATTTGTTTGTTTGGAGCTTAAATGTTTGTTATCAACCTTTCTTGTTAGCGTGTTTCTCCTTGTTTTTAGCAGCTGATGGTCTTATCTTGTGCTTTCTGCAGTTTTCGGTTATGAACCACATTCAGTTTTGCCAATCGGGGTTGTTGCACTGTGTGACCTTACAGGTTTCATGCCTCTCCCAAAAATGAAGGTCCTTGCCAGTAGTGCTGTAAGTCTGTTTTTCCCCATGTTTCATATCGGTATATTTATGGAGCCTTTCTCTACTTTCTGTCACACTCAATTTTTGTATAATTGACCAGATATTTTACACACCTTTTCTGCGGCATATATGGACATGGCTGGGTCTTACACCAGCAACAAAGAATAATTTCACTTCTCTCCTAGCTGCTGGTTATAGTTGCATCATAGTGCCTGGTGGGGTGCAAGAGACATTTCACATGGAGCATGGTTCAGAGGTTTCATTCTTCTGTTTCTTTACATTTTTTTTTTTCTTTTTTTAAATTGTATTGTCATTCATCCCAAAGTGTAGACTTTACGATAATAATTTAACACTCTGTATTACTTCACATTTGCAATCTACTAGAGCAATTTATGTAAACAAATCTAGCAGATTATATGGTATAGTATATTGTATTGGTATTATTGCAGTTAACATCTTTCTATCTTATGGAAACATAGGAGATGAACATTCCTACGAAGAATGAATCCTATATGGTGTGTATAATTAACGATATTTGCAGCTTTCTTTACATTTAGGATTGACCATTTCTCTTGGTGTCTCAGCTCTCTCTCTCTTTTACCTCTCCTTAAACCACCACCATCACGCCATAAATTCTGCAGAGCACATGTCTTACTATGAATGATTTTTTCAGTGTTTCGTTAATTGTTCTCTTGGTTTGCAGATTGTCTTTCTTAAGTCAAGAAGAGGATTTGTTCGCATAGCCATGGAAATGGGCCAACCCCTGGTTCCAGTATTTTGCTTTGGTCAGGTATTATTTCTTCTCCATTTCCTTCATTGTCACTGACTGGAATTTCTGGAATGTTCATCACTTTTGGCATTATTAATACCTGTGTTGTAATAATTTGCTTTTTTTTTTGAATGCTCGCACTAGTGCGATTGGTTGTGGAACTAACATGGTCACATGGGAGATTTCCACATCTATACCATTCCTTGGACACTACTGTAGTTGTGTCTAGTTCAACTTGTTGATTATTTCTCTTTGTGCCTTGCTATGTGTGAAGCATCACTGTAACAGTCATTAATTGTTTCCCCCCCATTTTCAACTGTGTTACAGTCAGATGTCTACAAGTGGTGGAAGCCAGGTGGACAGTTGTATCTTAAAGTTTCTAGAGCCATAAAGTTCACTCCGATATACTTCTGGGGACTTTTTGGGTATGCATAGTTTCTCCTATTAGAATAGATCTTTTCCATGTTGTCTTTCTCCCTTTTTTTTTTTCTCTCACTTGGAGCATTTAAGTTTGTTTTCTTTTCTATCAGCAACATCTGCAGAGCAAAATTTCAACATCATATTGTCATCTAGTTTTGATAAAATGTAGTTGCGTTAGTCCAAGCCATAAAAAATGTGCGGGCAACCATAACTAATTGCAGTGAACTGTGAAAATATTGCTGCTTAGAATTTGTAATCTGGATGCACAGGAAGCCTTACCTAAATGTGTCTTGTACCTGTCATGCCCATACATACAAATTAATCCTTAAATATGACATATCCCTTCCCTTTCTATCTAAAGTTTGGTACGTCTCTTGTCTAAAATTTGTTTTGTCCATCTCTATAGGTTTGCTTGCTTGCAGAAATTTAGAGTAAGTTAGAACTTGATGGAAATTGATATAGTTATGTGTATTACAGTATTAGTAATTGAAGCCCTGAGAAAGCTGTAACAAATTGTTTGTTCAAGTGGAGTATACATCTTTGGCATGAATATTTTTTAATGAAGCTTAAAAAATGTAATCATGTCAACTTTGTCAAGTTTCTGAAGATCTATCTTTTTACATCTGAATTCATAATCTATGTTGAAGAATTGTCAACCAAGAGAAAGAAAGTATTATTGTTCTATTGTGTTAAGATTAGTCCTATTGAATATGGGCTAGTGTATTACATCTCAAGATTTGGTTTTCAACTTCCACATCCAATTGTGAGAGAAAATTTACAGCATCACAGTTTTTTCTACATCCATTTGGAATCTTTAACAGTTAATCAATTTTGCAGATCACCTTTACCTTATAAACATCCCATGCATGTGGTGGTTGGCAGACCAATAGAGCTGAAGAAAAATCCACATCCTACCATGGAAGAGGTACATGTGCTACTGTTATGACATTTATGCATATTCTTCTGATATTTGTCCATCAATTGAATAGTTATCTTTCTGCAACCTTTGGGTTGTATCCCTCAGCTGTGAGTGAAGGTAACTAGATGATACTTTTGCATTCATTTTCTCTATGCCACCTACTTTGAATGTTTTTTTAAAGATATACATATGGGAGGGATCCTAGCATGAAAACAGAGGCGAGGGTCTTATCACATCATGATCGAACATTCAGAAGCCATTGCTTGTTGGTTTTGGATTCCCAGCCAACTAAGTAGCTACGCACTGTATTGAAACCTACTATACAGTGTACTTACCATTTTTCTTTCATTAAACTTGCTTACTTTCTGTAATGAAATTCCTAGGAGTCCAGTTTCATGAAATTGGGACTAAATACAGTGATAGCAACTCTTGTTGCATTTTCCTATAATGTTTGCTTTATTTCTTTGCAGATTACTGAAGTTCACAGTCAATTTGTTGAATCCCTTCAAGATCTTTTTGAAAGGTATAAAGGGCGGGTTGGCTATCCCGATCTTCAATTGAAAATTCTTTGATCAGATCTTTAATTTGTCTCATCTTCAGTGAATTATGCTTATTTATGTACCTTCTTCTTGTGTACATATATGATTTTATTAGACACAAGGAAAATAAAACTTTAAAATATTTCCCTTGATAATTATTATCATTCAACAGCAGTAGCAGCTGGGCTAGGGTTTAGCTAAAACTTCATTGCATTTGCAATTATTTCTTATGTATTTATAAATACATACAATTACGATAATCATATGCACTTGAAACCTTGAAATACATACAATTATGATAAGACTTGAACCTTGAATGACCTTGTGATTTAAGGAAAAATTTTGCAATTCAAGTATCTCCCACTTGGACAAAATTAATTAACAGAAGCTTGATCTTTTGTTTTTAATAAAATTTTTGAAGGTATAAATTCACTCGTTCAACCAGAAGTATTTATTAGATTAGCCCTTGACATCTTATATTTTATATGATATTAATATTAAATCTACAAATGAATTGTTCTTAATTAAAAGTTATATTACATTACTCGAGTTGAACATAGATTTCCCTTGCACGTTCATTTGGCTTTTGCATGGTAGAATAATTTTCTTATCTGCATTTTCAATGTTTATAAGCGTATATATAGGAACAATAAATTCTTAGTAGTAGACCTCCACACCAAATACTGTTAGTAATTTCTCAAAAAAAAAAAAAAAAAAAAAACCTGTTAGTAAAGTACTGTAGTCAGTAATACTGAGACTTGCTGAAGAAAAGGGGTGCAATAATTATTACCTACTACGATCGACAACATACATCATGAGTAAATAAGTTCATCTTTTTCCTTTTACACATTTGGTATATTTTTTTTCAATCAAAAACAAATAGCACGAACAAAATTAACTAACAAATTACTTGGTTAATTTTAGTATGAACTAGCGTAGACAAGTCAAGGGTAAAATTTTTGCAGGCATCTGGTCAGGCCTGCAATGAAATAGCTGCAGTTTTCGTGTGATCTGCATTCTTAACTTTCTTCTGAGAGCCACTAAGAGATTCGTGAGATTTTCTTTTATTTAAGGCAACCTTCTCTTTCAACTCTGCTTGCTCATTAGCAGTTTCTACTAATATCCCCTCCTCATCAGTATCCTTGACATCAGAGTGTACCAAAGAATTGGTAGTAACTTCTTGTGCATCGCTGTTTGGTTCGATAACCGACATTCCTGTCAGAGTATAATCCAACAAAAATGTGCTTCTTACAAGCCTGTCTATTCTACTGAAATGCCTCTGAGAGTAAGGAATGAGACCTTCAAGAAGTTCTCCAATGTCCTTTATCTGCAGTTTAACACCTCATATAGGTAAAGTCAGGATATGCACATTTGAATAAACACAGTTTCACATTTAAATCTTTTAACACTTAAAGCAACCATAAATTTAGTATGACAAAACCGTACAAGAGTTCTAGGTGCTAGGATTTCGAAAGATTTCCTTTTTCCTAACTAGAATCTCAGGACCTCATTAAACAATGTGAAATTAAAACTAACACTTGACAATATTCTATAAGAAGATTTTTGGAAGATGAAATTATTCAAACTAACATTTGAATAAACACAGTTTTAAATTTTTTTTAAATTTTTTCAAAACTACTTCTTGCTTTTTTTCCTTTTTCCTTTCTTCATTTGTGCTTTAATTCTATTCTCTATCTAACTAAATGAATAAAATAACATTAAGTATGCATGAGTCCAAGATCCGCATCCAAGAAATTCGGGCCCTTGAAACCTTGCTAGTCAGTAACTAACAGTATACATATTATTAAATGCTGCAGACCATCGCTGTACAATATCCTGTGACAATCATACAAATTTAACTTTTAAAAGAAGCTAGAAAAAGGATAATCAGAAACATAACCTCAATGATCTCTGTAGGAGGAAGGATGTTGAAAAGTTGAAAGAGCACAGCTTGAGCCACATGACACAACTTTGGCTTTGTATTCCATTCTCGAATGTATTCAATAAGTAGACGAAACTCTTCCTTACCAAGGCCATGAAGGGCTTTTTCCATTTGATGTTCTGCCTCTCTCTTGCTGCAAACAACTTGGTAAGAACAATACAACAGTGCACGGAAAATAAGATTATAAGAGATTAATGCTTACCTGCAAAGTCTGGCAAATAACTCAAAAAGTTTATGGGGCCTGCGAAGTTCAAATGCAATTAAGATTGCTTTAATGTAGTCAGCATCTGACACGGCATTTTCTAATTCTTGACCTTTCAACACCCCTTCCTCCTGCATCGACATCAGAATAGATATATATTTAAGTATTGCAGAACACTAAATAATTAACTATTAAGATTGAGCAAAATATTAAGATATATTTTGTCAGAACCCATTTAGTGGAAACTGCAAACATGCCCAGGTTAATCAGATTTAGGACAGATATCAATAGTTCGTGATGCAGTGCAAGATATCACTAGGGTAATGAGATTGAATACATCTGGCACAAAAAATGTAAATTAAAGAGCAAACCACATCTTAAACTTCGAAGGTGCTCCACATTTTCATTTGTGATACCAAATTATAATACACTAACCAAAGGTTGTTTAGTAGCAATTGCTCGTCCCTGCACAAATATTTTGTTCAAATTGCATAAAGCATTCATGCTAGTTAGGGTGGGGCAACCTAGCACTAAGGAGGCAACTAACACTGAAATAATACACTAGAGGTGCTACCAACCTACTTATTTCATGTTTCACTCACCTAACAAATAAATCATAATCATAATGATCACCTGATATAACATTACAAACAAAAGAGCTACAGCTATTACTACCTTTATGAAGCCAAGGAATAGAATCCAAACAGTGACCAAATGACTCACCTCTTTACGGAAAGCCTCCTCTTTATCAGAAGCAGTTGAATCATACCACAGATTGACACGAGCATCACTGCCACCAGTTGCAAACATTTCTGTCTTCTTCCCAACAGCCAAGGCCCAAACCTGCAGACCAGAAATTTTTATATCCAAAAGAAAAAAGACCAAATAAAAAAAATAATAATAAAAAGGGAAAAATATACGACATATAGTAAAGAAAAAAAGATTTAAATCAACGAACCACATTATTCTTGGAATGCAGAAAAATTTCAAATATTGAATGATAATAAACTATACATACTTAGAAAAACGGATATTTAACAATAACTTAAACAATCTTGAAGGAGAAGAGAGTACAGCAAATTTATTAGAAGCATTTTGAAACCATTTCAATATATACATTAAGAGATTTTAATTTAGGCCAAGAAATCAAGAACTAGTGGGTGGCGCAACAGTGAAGATATTACATAGAGATGCATTTCTACAATAATAAAAAAATTATAATAAATTGCGTTATTGTGTGAGTTTACAGTAGATTTCAAGATATAAAAACATAGATGTCCCCTTCTGGACCCATTCCACCAGGCTACAGGTTCGAGGTGGATCAAAGATGAAAATTTCCACTCTTTCTAGTTTTCTCTTAACCAGGGGTAGAATCCCCATCTTATGAGGAAATCATACAATGCATCGAAAAGATATGCATTCCAATTCAATTGGTTAAAAGAACTTAGCATATCAACGCACTGCAATTTAACAAACAGCTGACACTTGTATACACAAGATAATAATAGGTCCACGGATTTTGTCTTCCCTTCACTTTAACATAAGTAGCAATCAGACAGCATATAATTCATTCAATCCCTATAAGCCAAATCGTAACATATAGTTCAACAAAATGAAATTACCAAATATAGCATTTCTTCAAAACAAGACAGTTATTCAAATGGAAACCAGTGCAGCACCTTATCTTCATGCTTATCATATGTGGCGATGCATTCGCTAGTCCTGACCATCCATAGCTTTACCAAACCATCAGCACCTAAATGTAATACTTGGTTCATCAAATATGCCATCACAATAAAAGACAAATCAAGGAACAGAACGTCTCATTACCACAAGAAACAATTTGAGCCCCACGAGTAAGAAAAGATGCTCTTAGTACACTAGACATGTGTCCTTCAAAAGTTTTTAAGCATGAACCGTCAGATATAGACCACATCTTTACTGTTTTGTCACCAGAAGCAGTTATGACAACTTGATCAACTGGTGAAAACTCTACAGACCAAATCCCTCTTTTATGCCCTCGAAGTGTAACTACAGAAACCAGATCTGGAAGCCTCCACACACAAGCAGTGCGATCCTGATCAACAAAAGAATCCAGGAGGGATGTAAATAAACTTATTGGAATAACTAATATATAAGTTTCTTTCTCTTTCTTTTGAGGAAAAGCACATAACCTGCTATTGCAACTTAGTAGCTGTAGATTCTTTTTTGTTTAACAATTAATAACATCAATTATAAGTAGACAAAATCTACTGTAAATTAAACATTAATAAAAAACAACACTTAAAACAACTGACCTGAGAGCCGCTACAAACTAAACTATCATTTGGTGCAACAGCCAGAGAATTTATGTCTTTACTATGTGCCGCCACAACTGCTTTAGCTTTCAAGTTAATAGGCTGTTCCATGTCATCCGAGAGATCATCCAAACTCCAGACCTTGATGGTGTGATCACTAAACCAATCAATACAGCTTACTTAGAGACATAATAAAATTCTCTTCATAAATATTCTTTTTTTTTTTTTTTTGAGGGCAGCAGCCAACTTGGTAACAATCATTTAAATTTCATACTCAAAGGAGTAACAGAAAAGACAATAACACAAAGCAGAGTAGGATTAACAGTGGAGAAAAAAATGATTGCGCGAACGACAAAAGCCAAAGGCTTCAACCAAAAAAATGTATTTATTCCCTTGTACTTAGGAATTGTGGTTATAAGTTAGGCATATCTCTGAATCCACGACTTGAACTATAGCTTGCAAATTTCTTTGTGCCCCAGCGTGGGACATCTCCTAGGCAAGAAAATTATTTTCATTTGTTCAGCCCAACTAGCGGCACGCTGCAGGATGATGTTTATTGGATTTATGCCATATCAAATGCACATAGAGTCTACTAGTCACAGAATAAACCAATTCTACTCAGCCAGTATGACAGTTACCTCTGATTATTGAAAAGACAAAATGCAATAGCACGAAGCAAAAATCAGTACGTATCCAGTATAATTTGGAGAAACAGAAACACGGCAATTCTTGGAAAATGTGCATCATTTTTACCTTGACAAATATATTACTCATTTGATTATTTTTTATTATTATTATTATTTTAATAAATAATAGAATTAGGAAAATACAAGTTATAATCATTAATTTGACCTGCTTAACACAATGAGAAGTTCATATTAGACATCAAATATTGGTCTTTCCTTCCATTCTGAGGGATCATAAATACAATATTAACAGTACTCAATGACCTAATCAGCCAAATAAATTTTTTTATATTAACATTCTCATATCTAAATTCTAAGCGACCAGCAAAGAGAGAAATTCAACGGGGAAATAAAGCAAAAGTGAGGGTAAACACTAAATAAGAAGAGCTTAAACAGCACAGATGAAATGAATTATTACTAAAATTTAGAGTGGCGAAGCTAACCTACTACCACTAACAAAGAAGTTCCGCTGCTTTTTTGAAAAAGCAATCGCTCCAATAGCTCCCATATGGCCAATGCCAATTCCAATGCAACGTCTGCTTTCTGATTCCCACAACCTTACCTACAGACAAATTGGAGTTAAACTCAGTAGCATACTAAACTAAAAAGATAAGAGTACATATATGCCTTCAACAAGAGTCACATAGATATTATCAACTGTGCCACTGATTCCAACATATCAATTTCAGAATTTAATGCCAGAGGCAATGAAAGTGCTGACAGCAACCACAACACCTAATGTGCCAACGAAGGAAAGAAACTTACACTGTTATCCTTACTTCCTGTTACAATTAGGATTTTTCCCATACTTGATATACAGGTGTCAAGGCACAAAACAATTTCACTATGCCCAGCCAACACATAGGAGCATGACATGCTTCCTAGGTCATACACTTGAACCTGCAATTGTAAAAATTTCAAACATCTCAGGAACTAGAAATTCAAAATTGACATTATATTCCTTCATGCACACAACACAGGCTTCTCTGCATTTATCATGATGAGTGATAATACCCTAGGAAATACTTTGTCCACAGCTGTGCTACACAGAACCTACTACCAACCTTAATGCAAAGATGAAATATATCACACACAACAATTTTTTTTGAAACTGTAACTAACTGTTTGATATACTACTTTACATAGGGAAATATGATTAACGAAAATGAAACTCCATACAAAATATATAGAGAACATAATTAAACATGCTTTTGGACATAAAGATAAATGTTAAAGTTCGCTAGAAAATACATACAAAATTATGTGAACTAGTACACACATTATGTACCTCCCTTAAAATACATTCATGACTAAAAGTAGTGCTTAGAAAATTTTGGACAATACATTTAAACGCCTCTACAACATTGGAATGAAAATGTCCATCAAGAAACTGTTGAACAAAAGTTCACATTCAAAAACCATAATGACTATTTAGAATCTATATGCCAAGCATTAGACTTTGGGTCTTCAGTAGTAGCCCATCAGCAGATCAAACATTTTAAGTTTTAAATAGAGGGAAAAAAAAAGAATTAAAGAACTTACATGTTCAAGATTTGTAGCAACAGCAAGATACTGTTCCTCATCGCCCAAAAATTTCATATCCACAATCTCCTCATTGTACCCTATGAGCCTTTTGGTTAGTATCAACTCCGGTTTCTTATCAGGGAGTTCCCCTGGCGTATAAAAAAAGAATTGCTGATCAGCCGTCACACAAAGCAGCCCCTGATCTAAAGGCAGCATCATAACGGCAGTGAAGCCCCTTTTCGACTCTTCCATGTCAGAGATAAATGAGACATCTGAGGTCTTCTGCTCATACAGGCATGCTGCACTGTCAGAATGAAAAAGACCTAAATTAAAGAAATTCATCAAACAAATTTGTTATGGAAGATACATGATTTATTAGATTTCAAGGGGAAAGCAAGAAAAGAATAAGGAAATTAAATGTGTGGTCAACCCTACATGCTTATATTTAGACATCTCAAAGTACTTAAAAACAACATTACTCTTTACCAATCAGAATTCCATATGCGTACAACCCCACGTTCACCAACAGTGATGAAGCAAATGTCCTGTGACAAACTCTTTTTCTTCTTCGTTTGGTGATTGTATGAACTCAAAAATGAAGAAAAAAGGGTCCCCGAATGTATTATACAAACAGCTTCAACCACCTCATAAGTCGGTACAGTCATCTTGCAACTGTAGTCGTGAAGGTCCCACAAGTTCACAACCTGAAATCATTAATGCATTGCAACTAAGATGCATTATATGACAACACATTTTATTAAATTACATAAATGATAACAAATGTGCTGGACAAAGTAGCATGAATAAGTAAAAGCATATTTTGAAATCTGAACAAAATAAATTTTTGATCTTCATAATATCTGGAAGCTCTGGCCTCTGGGGTCAGAATACAAGTCCAGACCTACGTCAAAACTATGACAACCAGATAACGACGACTCTGCTTGTCCTTGCAGTTTAATTCTGAGGTGACTTCACAGTATTTTAGCCACAAAGTAGCACCATCCAAAATTATCAACTAGTCATATTTTTTTTAAAAGATACGAGGCATAGAACATCAAAGCCTTAATGCTTGGCACAAATGAAGACATAGTGCATCTGTTAACAGAACAGGGAAATTCTTTAGAGCCTTACCTTATCTCTGCCGGTACTGAGCAACATCCATCCATCTTGGGACAGAGCCAAAGAGGTAACAGTTGAAAAATGTTTCTCCAATACTGCAACACACTTCTTGGCTAAAAGATCCCAAACCCGTACAGTTGCATCATCACTTGCAGAGAAGAGCTACAAGCACAAGGAAGAAATCATCAGGTTGTGAAGCAATTATCAGATTATAATGGTAGAAGAGAAAACATACAAGATGTTTATGCGAGTCGGGATGGAAGATGACAGTGGTAACAATCCCTTGATGAGCTTTGAAGAAATGAGTGCAGAAGCCACCATCAACATCCCAGACAAGCACTTTCCGATCAGCTCCAGCAGTGGCGAGAAGTCCTCCTGAGGCATGACACGCCATGCCAATAACAGGACCATCATGGCCCTATGCAAATATGTCAGTCCAATTCAAATTTAGTTGTTGACCATGAATTAACATATACATACCTTCCAAGAGCGTAGACATTTAAGCGCGGATAAATCCCAGACCCTGATTTGTCTACTGTGACCGGAAGAGAAGAGCAACTTATTGTTGGGGCTGAGAGCCAAAGCAGTGATGGTGTCGGAGTCAGCTTCAATTGTTGATTTGATGGAAGCATTGGAGGAGTTGACAACGTGGATTAAGTCCCCGCAGGAGCAGGCGATGAAGGAGCCATCTGACGAGACAACCAAGGGCCCACCGCCATACAACTGCTGGAGCACCGTCTCACACTTGTAGTTTTTCTTCAATGTTAGAGATGCCATCGTATTCTGGTGGTACCCAAACGAACTTTAAAACGGCGTCGTCATGCACCTGACATTTAAATGAAAAAACAAAAAATGTGAAAATGAGGAGGAGAAGATGAAAACTCTCGAAAATCATCAATAAATGAGAAGATAAAGAAGTGCGAACTTTAATAAATGTACTAACAGATCTGCCCATCAATCATCACGATTATTACATAAATAACCCTCTATTGTAAAAACAGAAAAATGAATGATGTTTCTCGCTTCCTTTAACTACTCTTGAAACACTAGACTCAACATTCTCAATATCATTATCCCCCCAAGTCGAAGTATTCATTTGAGTTCCTCCACAACTAGTCATATTGTTTGGCTACCTAATATATTTAAACAATTCAATTAATAATCAACATATAACAAAACAGAACATCATGTATACTTAACAAAAAAGTAACAAACTGCAATCACAAAAATATTTTGCTTCGGTGAAAGTACGTGCATTGCCAAAAAACTGTCAAAATTTAACAACATACATTAAAAAAATAAGAAGCACATTCAATAAATCAATCATTGAGATAGAGCTCCACACAACAACACTACAAAACTGTTGACACCAAGATACTTAATAACAGAGAATACCAAGGCCAACAATTAATAATTTAAGTATCCTAACCTACCCCAACCCCACATGAAAGGAAAAGAACAAACAGAAATATCACATATGTATTTCAGAACAAACATTCCATTAAACTTAACCAATGCAGAAAACATAAACTTCCAAACAAAAACCAGCCCAGAAACAACACCGCCCACCCCCTAAAAAATTAAAAAAAAAAAAAACCATCTTATTTGCATTTT
>CM034474.1:24352279-24387438 GCA_019925255.1 Litchi chinensis
TGGGAGGTGTATTCATATTTTGAAAATAAGTTTCAAAGTTGATAAGTGCCCACTCATTGAGTTATTACTCACCACTCGTTTCCTTGTTTTATAAAAACCCTCCCCAAATGCAGATGCGAGTCAGAGATTAGAGGGCGCTCTATCGAGTGTGCACAAGGACTGATTCATGACGCTACTGCACTGCACTAGTTTGTTTGTTTCCATACTATCATGTGCTGCATATCTTTTGACATAATGCATGTTTCATAAACTTTGATTTGAGAACACATATTTTGTAGTTTATATTATCCTTTGAGAACTATAAGTGCACTTAAGTTTATTTGGTTTTAGTGGATTTTAAGTTATATTTTAAATGAAATTACCTTGTGATTGATTGTGGATTTGAATGAGGGTCTGAGGTTCAGAAGATTGAGAATGGGAAATAATTGAAGTGCACAGATTTTTCTTCTATGTTTTATAGGGTGGATCTTCAGGAAAGCAGCCGTCATACTGTCAGATTTTTATAAACATAATTTTCAAATGATTACCTAAAAATCCAAAAAGTTGCCACCCGTTTTCGTTGTAAATAAATTTTCAGAGTTCTAAAAATGCTTTCAGAAAAAGTAAGGGACTTAGTTTCACGGGAACTTTTCAATCGGTGCAGATCCCGCCTGGAAGGCTACCGTGGGGTTGTCGAGTAGGCTGCCTAGTATATAAGGAAGAAGGGCCTATCACTTCTTCTTAACTATCTCCTTATATGTCATTGCATCTTCTCCATTTTTCCATGTATACTTTTCAAACAAGTCAAGTTACTGCCAATGCTTCATGGGAATATTGTAATATTATGTTAGTGTCATATCTCTCTACAATAACACAACTATAGTGCTCTCAACTCTAAATAACTCCACAGTATTGTCATAGCTTGAGTATGTCACCTTTGCAGCCTCCCATATCTGTTCAGTTGTCTCATAAAGTAAAAAAAAAAATTCACTAATATCATTATTCATTGAATTTGTTAGCCATGACATCACTATACTATTGTCGATTTTCCACTTCTTATATGCTGGATCACTCTCATCAGGTTGCATAGCTTTTCCTGAAAGGTAATCATCCTTTCCTTTGCCACGCACATACATCATAACGGACCGGGACCATTGGAGATAATTTTGACTATTGAGTTTGTGGCTGGTAATAGACAGATTTTAAAGTTGAGAACTATCAGAATTCCCACCTTTATTTCTGCCAGGTGGATTTGCAGAACTGGAGGTTGATGAGGCTTTGGCGGCTGAACTAGGAAGAGTCATACCGTATTTTGTCATTTAAGGGTTCTAGGTTTCAGAGAGAAACTCTGATACCATGTTGCAAAGCAGAAACCTTAAAATTGAAATTTTATTACTCTGATTCCTCTCACTTGATGTGAGGAATAAAAAAACACTATACAGAGGAGAATACAACTAAAGCCTTGAAATTAGGAACTTAACAAAGTTATCCTGATCAAGGTGACACTTATCACTAAAGATAAGATTAAGTAACATCCTACTTAATCTTTTATTCAAAAAACACAGTAAATAGTAAAAAAAAATTACAGCTAACTACATCAACTTTCGACAGAAAGCAATGTAAGCAATTCATCTTTTAAGAATACTTTTAGCACAAGTACATTTTCATGGGTCATGAACCAGTCCTTCAAATAGAGCAGTATAACTAACAAATCAAATTGCAGAAAGTGGATGCAAGCCATCGGTAAACAGTAGATCCAAAACTTTTCAGAAGTTCAAATACAGTTTCTCTATCATCAAACGTGAGGTGACCAACACCATAGATTTCACTGCTTTTTTATTCATAAATTCTTAACTTTTGACATCAGTATACTTTTGCCAAACCTCCTTAAGCTCTCCATGACAGCTCGAATTTGCTCTGAAATGGAAGAGTATAGACATCTTTGTGCTGCTTCATCTAGTCCACAAGGGGAAGTGCTGGACCATCCCCTGCTAGTAAGTGATGGATCACGAGACATAGAAACTGCCACCTCCCTCATTTTGGGGAGATCAAATTCTATTGGCTCACCGACAACTATGTTAATTGTCTTGTTACATAATGGAAATGGAGGCCTCCTACCAAACATAAAGTTCTCAGGCATCACCTGCAAATCAATAAACAGATGTCAAACGACCAAAATGAACAAATAGACCAATATATTTTGAGTTCAAATAATGCTGTCACCAAAATTAAGAAAAATACAATTTTTCAGATACAAGTTTCTTTGTTCTTTTTCTCTTTTCCATTTTGCCAAAATAGAATTTCACATATGTGAGTATAGTAATCTTTCCTGATAATTTTGATCATTTAATATAGGAACTGGGATATCACATGAATCAAATTTGTCAAAGATTGCAAGTGCTATACAAGCATGATATGTTTTCCTTCCACATCATTTATCCGTCAGTGGCCTCATCAAAAGCATAATAGTGAGTGAATATTACCCAAGCAATTATTATATTTACATATACCAAATAAACAATTAACCATATCCATAGAAGTCAAATCAACTTATGACAGCATAGGCACTAAAATTTTGTGTATGTTTTCATTGACTTCAATATAGACTAGCTTTGCTCATATACTTTTAATATACATGATTTTGATCCATTGTTCAGTGCATTTACAAAGTTTTACTCCTTGATCAAGAAGCCTACATGACTTGTCATGATCATGATGAATCTTTAACAGTGCATGATATATAACATTATCTCCAGTTATAAAAAAATGCTACTAAACTAAAACTTGATAATCAGTTAAGGGGCCAAATTTAAGCCATTTTTCTACTGTTGCATCAATTAATATGATTTAAATCAAAAAGAAAAAGTTATACCGTAAGTAGAAAAGAATATTGATGTGTTATATGCCTTAAAGAGCAAAAAGACGGCAGACTGTCTTTCAAGCAATCACTTAAAACTTAACATTTCAGATTATGTATACCACAACCTGCCACGGCTCAAAAATATACTGTGTGTTACAATACAAATGTCTGAATGAAAACAACAGCAATATTTTTTAAGAAAATACCTCTTCAAAACCATGATGAACAATTGGCAGAACTATTGGTGTAACTGGGGCACGAACAATAAGACTAGCAGTTCCCCATTTCAACCTTTTAATAGTTGCATCTTCTTGTGACACTTTTCCTTCAGGAAATGTATGTAGCTGTCCAAGAGAATAAGTTTAACCTCAGAATGACTAGAAAAATGCATCATTATAAACATGAGAAAACAACTGAAACTCTGATCACATCACATGGAGAAAATAGAAATTGATAAAATAAAAAAAAACCAGTCCACCCATAGTTGTGGTGTGTTTATATCCAATACGACAGCAAACCTAAAACCAATTGTGAGGTACCCACAACAATGAACAGGTTACTTAATCAGGCAACAGACTATCTGTTACATGCTATTAATAATGTCTCTCCTAAAACAAACATTGACTTAAATTCCAAAAATCAAACTTTGAATGTACTCCTAGAGCCATACAATATTAAACTACGAGCACATCAGATTTACACTGATCTAACCACAAAACCAAGAACCAAATTTACTGCTTTCTTATGAATTAATATTAACTTTTTAACGTTATGTCACTACAACCAATGTCCAACAAAAACTTGACAGGCCATTGCCAGCATCAATATTGCATGTACAAATTCTAAATACAGATCATGATTTGACAGATCAGACAAGGCAACATACAATGATTGAGAAAGTAAAGGATGTAGACACAGCAAATAATTTATTGTAGAATGTTGTATCCTGTATATACATGATAACATCACATAAAAATTCCTTTCTTATATCTGTGCCATGTCATTCACACATCACTCATAACTTTTGTTAAGCTGCCAATGAGAAAGAAAGGCAACATGATTGTTGGAAACAAATGAAACAAAACCTCAAGGTCTTCATGCAAAGAATCACAACCATTATAAAAATAATCATATACAACTTTTTTTTTTTCCCTGAATTTCAAGCCATGGAAGGGTAATTATGTCAGAATCTATCCACCTAGAGAACTTCAAAGCATCTTTAAATGGGAAAATAATCCAAATTTTAAGCAAGAGTTGATCCAAGAGAACCATACAATCTATCAAAGTTGTCACCAGGCTAAGAAAAACAGACAAAATTATCCAAGTTGTCATCCCAATTAGCAGAAATTTTGCGAGCACATAGAAGTTGAAGTGTGTGTCAAATGATATATAGTAGAGATAGAGGAATAATAAGTGGATACCCATGCTCCATCGTTTAACCGCTCTAGAGCTTCAGTCATGTGTTGTTGATAAATTCCACCACCCCTTGTAATAGGTATGCATTTGCCTGCATAGAGTACAAAGCAAGCTCAGAAACCACTTCTTCTAGTGAATAAACATATATATAAATGAATGGTGATGAAATAAGGAATTTAGAGTTAAACATACCAAGTCGGAAGAAATAAGATAGGAGTGAATTTTTGAAGCAAATATCTTCAGCAGCAAGTACCCATCTAGCCAATTTAGCATCGGAGGTGGGAAAACCCTTGAATCCCCACATAGCAGGGTCATCCAGGCTGTTGATTAATATTAAAAAATAAATAAATAAAGTATGAAAAAGCGTGAAACAAACAAACAAAGAATAATATATTGTTAATTGTTTATATAAAAAAGAGAGAGAGGGAGATCGAGAGAGAGAAGAGAGACCGAGGACAGACGTGGACATGTGATTGCTAACAGTGATAAGAGGGATGCCTGGAGGTCTGGATCGGACAAGACGAAGAAGAGTATCGGCATTGTGAACAGAGGTGGTGTTAAGTAAAGTGGCCACTGCCTTGGCGAATGCCCCGACCGCCTTGAAAACTAACTTCCTTGGAATTCCTCCCACATGCTTCTCTCTTGCTGCCCATTCCATTTTCCTGCCCATCCCTTTCCTGCTCTTCCTCTCCCAGTCCCACTTCAAATTTACAATTTCTTGTTTACTAATATCAAAGCCCAATTATATTTATATTCATGCGAAGGCCCATCAATCACTCGGATGACACCACGGATTGGAACTGTTAAATTAGATTCATTTAAAATTGGGATGTCGTGAAAAAGCTTAAAAAGTAAATTAATTAAGATTCACACTCAATTTTTGTTTTTAGAGAAAATTACAAATTAACTACTCAGTTCAAACATTTTTACAAGTAGAATTAACTTTATATGTTTATTATAAATTACCCACCTACTGTTAGTGTGGGTTAGTCAATGGTTAGTCAACTTTAACAAATTTAAGGATATTTGTATCTTTTAATTATATTTTACAGTTAAAAATAAAAAATAAAAAATAATAAATAATTAAAAAAAGACTTTTATGAAGATTAATAATTATTCGTTATTTAGTGAACTATTCCGTTAACTTTCTATCTAAAATATTAATAATTTCATTCTAAAATCGTGAAATGATTAAAATACCTTTATTAAGATTATATAAGATCCCTATTATACCTTTCAAACTTATATAATAACTAAACTGCCTTTTAAATTATTAATTAATAATAATATCATCAAAACAACAACAACATTCTACCCAATATTGTCATCAATATCAACCCACAACAACTCATAACATCAGTAACACCAAAAATTCAATTCGAACGCTAGAAACACCATAATTATCTTCATCAACCACTTGAAAAAAATTGAAAAAATAAAAATAAATCAAGCCCAACAAAGACCTATCATAGCCAGACCTACCCAATAGGAGCTACCTCTCTACCCAGCACCAACACAAACCACTAAAAACAACCCTAAACTACCCACCCACTACCTATAACAATCCTAAACCAACCACTTATCACACCTACCCACCACCACAATAAATTACTCGCACCAATTTGACCCAAAACCATCAGGTTCTATTTTTCAAAACCCAAAACCAAATAACCAAACAAAAAAAAAAAAAAGGAGGAGATGGAGGAGAAAGGTGTGGGTTGGTCGTTGGCAATAGAGGAGAACACAAAAGATGAGAGAAAAAGAGAGATAGAGCGAGAGAGAAAAAAAAATGGTAGAGTGAAAGAGCGAAACAGAGAAAGAGAAAGAGTTGAAAAATTAATTAGTTTTTTTTTTTTTTGGTTTTTTAACTAATTTTTTTCAATTTTATTAAATAAAATTACTAATCCAATTACTATTATGTCCTTCAAATTTAACACCAATTGATTTTTTAACTAGTAGGGGACGATTCATTTAATAAAATAAAAAATTTGAGGGTAAATCTCAATTAATTTTTCTAAGGAAGTTCTTCATTATATCCCTTTAAAATATTTCAAAGATTGGTATACAATATGGTCCCGTTTGGTACACATAATTAAATAGGATGAGATAACACATGATTGAATAAAATGAGATAAAACAAAATTGGATGAAATTAAATTAGTATTATACTATGTTTAGTGTTAAGGGTGGGCACGATGTGATTCAATTTACTTTTGAGCAAAACCGAATTGAACCAAAAAAAAAATTCAATTTTCAAAATGATGTTTTTATCTTTCTTTCAAAATAAATTTAAAAACTATAAATAAATTAAAAATAAATTTAATAAGATCTCCATCATCCATCTTCAGATGGACGATAGAGAATAATTCAAGAAAAAAATTTAAAAAGCAAAACTAAAAAAAAAAAAAAAAACTAAAAGTAAAAGATGAAGATTCATCTTCATCTTTAAACCAAAAAAAAAAAATTAAAAAAGAAAAATAAAAAGAAAAAATCTAGGTTGAAAAAATTTTCTTTTAAAAACAATCAAAATTAAAGAAAAAATTAAAGTTGAATTAAAACAAAACAAAAAAAAATATCTGAATTGAACTTATATCTTCAAATTTTAATTCAACCCAGATCTATCATTTTTTTTTTAAAATGTTTTTTTTTCGATTCAATTTTAATTTTGATTTTTTTTTTTAATTTTTTTTTTTTTTTTTTTTTTTTCTTTTTCAGTTTTGTTTTGCTTGAGATAAAAATGAATCTTCCTCTATTATTTTCAGTTTTTTTTTTTTTTGTAATTTTATTAATTTTGATTTTTTAATTTTTTTTAAATTAAATTTTTTTTTTTTTTTTTTTTTTTTTTTTTTTTTTTGTTTTTAATTATTTAAAATTATAAATTTTAATTTAAAAATAAAAATTATCAAAAGAATTTCATCTTTCAATATTTTTTACACGATCAAACATATACTACGGTCCAAATTAGTTAACTATTAATTCAAAGGAAGATATTGTAAATAAATTAAAAAATTATATGTGTCTATAAATATTAAAGTTTTAGAAAGACCGGAGGTAATTCTCCCATATTTTATATTTACATTTTCGTGTGATATTAAAAAAAAAGGTTAAAATGGAATTGAATAGTAATTAATATTTTTTGGGCCGAATGAAAATCCAAAACCATACTAGTATTGGTGGTCGACTCTCGATTAGAGTCAGAGGTGGGTGATGATTGGAGGAAATCGAAATCATAAAAGCAATTCGAATGCGACACGTGTTATAATACAATATTTAGCGGGGCGACGGCAGCAGCGTCAGCATGTGTGCGGAAATCTCGAGAGAGCTATAGAAGGCCGGAGGAAAGATAAGAGGAAGAAGGAAAATTTTAAAAAGAAAAAGAGAAGGAAGGCAGGAACTGGAACTTCATCTATGGGGGAGGACTACAAGGTGTTTAAAGGGAGGGATGAGTTTGATTCGAATATAATGCGTGCGATGTTGGCACTTGCCATTTGGCTTGGAACTATCCATTTCAATGTCCTTTTGGTCCTTACCTCCATCTTCATCTTGCCTCTCTCCAAATCCCTCTTGTCAGTATTTCTCTCTTTCAAATTCAATTGCTGCTCTATGAGTATGCTCATCTAATAATGAATCATTGTTTTTGACAGGGTATTTGGAATGCTATTAATCTTGATGTTTATTCCTATTGACCACTATAGCAAGTGGGGAAGAGCCCTTTCCAGGTCTGTATTATTCCCCTCCTCTTCTTTTGTTTGTTATTTCATATTATGATTGCTTGCAAATGGCAGGTACATATGTAAGCATGCTTCTAGTTATTTTCCTGTCACTCTCCATGTTGAAGACTTCAATGCCTTCCACCCAGATCGCTCTTATGGTACTAACTCTTCCCTCTGCTTTTATTTGCACTTCACATTTGCATTCAACTCATTATCATTATTATCTCAATCAGCAAAATCCTATAACTATATCAATCAATGCTTATTACACACACATTTTCAATACCTAAAGTCTTGTTGCTATTAGTTTTTATCATAATCATCGCTACTTACAAACACCAGGATTTAAACTACTGCACACATCAAGGTGTAAACTTGAGCAACATTCAACTTAACTGATTACTTGAGAGCTACTTTACCTTGCTAGATGTTGATGCCCAATTCAAAGTAACTATTTGTTTGTTTGGAGCTTAAATGTTTGTTATCAACCTTTCTTGTTAGCGTGTTTCTCCTTGTTTTTAGCAGCTGATGGTCTTATCTTGTGCTTTCTGCAGTTTTCGGTTATGAACCACATTCAGTTTTGCCAATCGGGGTTGTTGCACTGTGTGACCTTACAGGTTTCATGCCTCTCCCAAAAATGAAGGTCCTTGCCAGTAGTGCTGTAAGTCTGTTTTTCCCCATGTTTCATATCGGTATATTTATGGAGCCTTTCTCTACTTTCTGTCACACTCAATTTTTGTATAATTGACCAGATATTTTACACACCTTTTCTGCGGCATATATGGACATGGCTGGGTCTTACACCAGCAACAAAGAATAATTTCACTTCTCTCCTAGCTGCTGGTTATAGTTGCATCATAGTGCCTGGTGGGGTGCAAGAGACATTTCACATGGAGCATGGTTCAGAGGTTTCATTCTTCTGTTTCTTTACATTTTTTTTTTCTTTTTTTAAATTGTATTGTCATTCATCCCAAAGTGTAGACTTTACGATAATAATTTAACACTCTGTATTACTTCACATTTGCAATCTACTAGAGCAATTTATGTAAACAAATCTAGCAGATTATATGGTATAGTATATTGTATTGGTATTATTGCAGTTAACATCTTTCTATCTTATGGAAACATAGGAGATGAACATTCCTACGAAGAATGAATCCTATATGGTGTGTATAATTAACGATATTTGCAGCTTTCTTTACATTTAGGATTGACCATTTCTCTTGGTGTCTCAGCTCTCTCTCTCTTTTACCTCTCCTTAAACCACCACCATCACGCCATAAATTCTGCAGAGCACATGTCTTACTATGAATGATTTTTTCAGTGTTTCGTTAATTGTTCTCTTGGTTTGCAGATTGTCTTTCTTAAGTCAAGAAGAGGATTTGTTCGCATAGCCATGGAAATGGGCCAACCCCTGGTTCCAGTATTTTGCTTTGGTCAGGTATTATTTCTTCTCCATTTCCTTCATTGTCACTGACTGGAATTTCTGGAATGTTCATCACTTTTGGCATTATTAATACCTGTGTTGTAATAATTTGCTTTTTTTTTTGAATGCTCGCACTAGTGCGATTGGTTGTGGAACTAACATGGTCACATGGGAGATTTCCACATCTATACCATTCCTTGGACACTACTGTAGTTGTGTCTAGTTCAACTTGTTGATTATTTCTCTTTGTGCCTTGCTATGTGTGAAGCATCACTGTAACAGTCATTAATTGTTTCCCCCCCATTTTCAACTGTGTTACAGTCAGATGTCTACAAGTGGTGGAAGCCAGGTGGACAGTTGTATCTTAAAGTTTCTAGAGCCATAAAGTTCACTCCGATATACTTCTGGGGACTTTTTGGGTATGCATAGTTTCTCCTATTAGAATAGATCTTTTCCATGTTGTCTTTCTCCCTTTTTTTTTTTCTCTCACTTGGAGCATTTAAGTTTGTTTTCTTTTCTATCAGCAACATCTGCAGAGCAAAATTTCAACATCATATTGTCATCTAGTTTTGATAAAATGTAGTTGCGTTAGTCCAAGCCATAAAAAATGTGCGGGCAACCATAACTAATTGCAGTGAACTGTGAAAATATTGCTGCTTAGAATTTGTAATCTGGATGCACAGGAAGCCTTACCTAAATGTGTCTTGTACCTGTCATGCCCATACATACAAATTAATCCTTAAATATGACATATCCCTTCCCTTTCTATCTAAAGTTTGGTACGTCTCTTGTCTAAAATTTGTTTTGTCCATCTCTATAGGTTTGCTTGCTTGCAGAAATTTAGAGTAAGTTAGAACTTGATGGAAATTGATATAGTTATGTGTATTACAGTATTAGTAATTGAAGCCCTGAGAAAGCTGTAACAAATTGTTTGTTCAAGTGGAGTATACATCTTTGGCATGAATATTTTTTAATGAAGCTTAAAAAATGTAATCATGTCAACTTTGTCAAGTTTCTGAAGATCTATCTTTTTACATCTGAATTCATAATCTATGTTGAAGAATTGTCAACCAAGAGAAAGAAAGTATTATTGTTCTATTGTGTTAAGATTAGTCCTATTGAATATGGGCTAGTGTATTACATCTCAAGATTTGGTTTTCAACTTCCACATCCAATTGTGAGAGAAAATTTACAGCATCACAGTTTTTTCTACATCCATTTGGAATCTTTAACAGTTAATCAATTTTGCAGATCACCTTTACCTTATAAACATCCCATGCATGTGGTGGTTGGCAGACCAATAGAGCTGAAGAAAAATCCACATCCTACCATGGAAGAGGTACATGTGCTACTGTTATGACATTTATGCATATTCTTCTGATATTTGTCCATCAATTGAATAGTTATCTTTCTGCAACCTTTGGGTTGTATCCCTCAGCTGTGAGTGAAGGTAACTAGATGATACTTTTGCATTCATTTTCTCTATGCCACCTACTTTGAATGTTTTTTTAAAGATATACATATGGGAGGGATCCTAGCATGAAAACAGAGGCGAGGGTCTTATCACATCATGATCGAACATTCAGAAGCCATTGCTTGTTGGTTTTGGATTCCCAGCCAACTAAGTAGCTACGCACTGTATTGAAACCTACTATACAGTGTACTTACCATTTTTCTTTTATTAAACTTGCTTACTTTCTGTAATGAAGTTCCTAGGAGTCCAGTTTCATGAAATTGGGACTAAATACAGTGATAGCAACTCTTGTTGCATTTTCCTATAATGTTTGCTTTATTTCTTTGCAGATTACTGAAGTTCACAGTCAATTTGTTGAATCCCTTCAAGATCTTTTTGAAAGGTATAAAGGGCGGGTTGGCTATCCCGATCTTCAATTGAAAATTCTTTGATCAGATCTTTAATTTGTCTCATCTTCAGTGAATTATGCTTATTTATGTACCTTCTTCTTGTGTACATATATGATTTTATTAGACACAAGGAAAATAAAACTTTAAAATATTTCCCTTGATAATTATTATCATTCAACAGCAGTAGCAGCTGGGCTAGGGTTTAGCTAAAACTTCATTGCATTTGCAATTATATGAAAATTGATTTCAAGCTTATGAGCCAATGAACTTGGATATAAATTTCAAGAACATAGGTCTTGAGATTATAATGTATACTTCTACGATAATATGCAGTTATAAATACATTATTATGATATCACCATACATACAATTATGATAAGACTTGAACCTTGAATGACCTTGTGATTTAAGGAAAAATTTTGCAATTCAAGTATCTCCCACTTGGACAAAATTAATTAACAGAAGCTTGATCTTTTGTTTTTAATAAAATTTTTGAAGGTATAAATTCACACGTTCAACCAGAAGTATTTATTAGATTAGCCCTTGACATCTTATATTTTATATGATATTAATATTAAATCTACAAATGAATTGTTCTTAATTAAAAGTTATATTACATTACTCGAGTTGAACATAGATTTCCCTTGCACGTTCATTTGGCTTTTGCATGGTAGAATAATTTTCTTATCTGCATTTTCAATGTTTATAAGCGTATATATAGGAACAATAAATTCTTAGTAGTAGACCTCCACACCAAATACTGTTAGTAATTTCTCAAAAAAAAAAAAAAAAAAAAAACCTGTTAGTAAAAGTACTGTAGTCAGTAATACTGAGACTTGCTGAAGAAAAGGGGTGCAATAATTATTACCTACTACGATCGACAACATACATCATGAGTAAATAAGTTCATCTTTTTCCTTTTACACATTTGGTATATTTTTTTTCAATCAAAAACAAATAGCACGAACAAAATTAACTAACAAATTACTTGGTTAATTTTAGTATGAACTAGCGTAGACAAGTCAAGGGTAAAATTTTTGCAGGCATCTGGTCAGGCCTGCAATGAAATAGCTGCAGTTTTCGTGTGATCTGCATTCTTAACTTTCTTCTGAGAGCCACTAAGAGATTCGTGAGATTTTCTTTTATTTAAGGCAACCTTCTCTTTCAACTCTGCTTGCTCATTAGCAGTTTCTACTAATATCCCCTCCTCATCAGTATCCTTGACATCAGAGTGTACCAAAGAATTGGTAGTAACTTCTTGTGCATCGCTGTTTGGTTCGATAACCGACATTCCTGTCAGAGTATAATCCAACAAAAATGTGCTTCTTACAAGCCTGTCTATTCTACTGAAATGCCTCTGAGAGTAAGGAATGAGACCTTCAAGAAGTTCTCCAATGCCCTTTATCTGCAGTTTAATCACCTCATATAGGTAAAGTCAGGATATGCACATTTGAATAAACACAGTTTCACATTTAAATCTTTTAACACTTAAGCAACCATAAATTTAGTATGACAAAACCGTACAAGAGTTCTAGGTGCTAGGATTTCGAAAGTTATTCTTTTTCCTAACTAGAATCTCAGGACCTCATTAAACAATGTGAAATTAAAACTAACACTTGACAATATTCTATAAGAAGATTTTTGGAAGATGAAATTATTTTCTGGTTTTTTTTTTTTTTTTCCTCTCTCACTTCAGTACCACTTTAAAAGGTAACATAACTGCTTGCTCTCTACCTAACTGAATAAAATAACATTAAGTATGCATGAGTCCAAGATCCGCATCCAAGAAATTCGGGCCCTTGAAACCTTGCTAGTCAGTAACTAACAGTATACATATTATTAAATGCTGCAGACCATCGCTGTACAATATCCTGTGACAATCATACAAATTTAACTTTTAAAAGAAGCTAGAAAAAGGATAATCAGAAACACTTTACCTCAATGATCTCTGTAGGAGGAAGGATGTTGAAAAGTTGAAAGAGCACAGCTTGAGCCACATGACACAACTTTGGCTTTGTATTCCATTCTCGAATGTATTCAATAAGTAGACGAAACTCTTCCTTACCAAGGCCATGAAGGGCTTTTTCCATTTGATGTTCTGCCTCTCTCTTGCTGCAAACAACTTAGTAAGAACAATACAACAGTGCACGGAAAATAAGATTATAAGAGATTAATGCTTACCTGCAAAGTCTGGCAAATAACTCAAAAAGTTTATGGGGCCTGCGAAGTTCAAATGCAATTAAGATTGCTTTAATGTAGTCAGCATCTGACACGGCATTTTCTAATTCTTGACCTTTCAACACCCCTTCCTCCTGCATCGACATCAGAATAGATATATATTTAAGTATTGCAGAACACTAAATAATTAACTATTAAGATTGAGCAAAATATTAAGATATATTTTGTCAGAACCATTTAGTGGAAACTGCAAACATGCCCAGGTTAATCAGATTTAGGACAGATATCAATAGTTCGTGATGCAGTGCAAGATATCACTAGGGTAATGAGATTGAATACATCCGGCACAAAAAATGTAAATTAAAGAGCAAACCACATCTTAAACTTCGAAGGTGCTCCACATTTTCATTTGCAATACCAAATTATAATACACTAACCAAAGGTTGTTTAGTAGCAATTGCTCGTCCTTGCACAAATATTTTGTTCAAATTGCATAAAGCATTCATGCTAGTTAGGGTGGGGCAACCTAGCACTAAGGAGGCAACTAACACTGAAATAATACACTAGAGGTGCTACCAACCTACTTATTTCATGTTTCACTCACCTAACAAATAAATCATAATCACAATGATCACCTGATATAACATTACAAACAAAAGAGCTACAGCTATTACTACCTTTATGAAGCCAAGGAATAGAATCCAAACAGTGACCAAATGACTCACCTCTTTACGGAAAGCCTCCTCTTTATCAGAAGCAGTTGAATCATACCACAGATTGACACGAGCATCACTGCCACCAGTTGCAAACATTTCTGTCTTCTTCCCAACAGCCAAGGCCCAAACCTGCAGACCAGAAATTTTTATATCCAAAAGAAAAAAGACCAAATAAAAAAAATAATAATAAAAAGGGAAAAATATACGACATATAGTAAAGAAAAAAAGATTTAAATCAACGAACCACATTATTCTTGGAATGCAGAAAAATTTCAAATATTGAATGATAATAAACTATACATACTTAGAAAAATGGATATTTAACAATAACTTAAACAATCTTGAAGGAGAAGAGAGTACAGCAAATTTATTAGAAGCATTTTGAAACCATTTCAATATATACATTAAGAGATTTTAATTTAGGCCAAGAAATCAAGAACTAGTGGGTGGCGCAACAGTGAAGATATTACATAGAGATGCATTTCTACAATAATAAAAAAATTATAATAAATTGCGTTATTGTGTGAGTTTACAGTAGGTTTGAAGATATAAAAACATAGATGTCCCCTTCTGGACCCATTCCACCAGGCTACAGGTTTGAGGTGGATCAAAGATGAAAATTTCCACTCTTTCTAGTTTTCTCTTAACCAGGGGTAGAATCCCCATCTTATGAGGAAATCATACAATGCATCGAAAAGATATGCATTCCAATTCAATTGGTTAAAAGAACTTAGCATATCAACGCACTGCAATTTAACAAACAGCTGACACTTGTATACACAAGATAATAATAGGTCCACGGATTTTGTCTTCCCTTCACTTTAACATAAGTAGCAATCAGACAGCATATAATTCATTCAATCCCTATAAGCCAAATCGTAACATATAGTTCAACAAAATGAAATTACCAAATATAGCATTTCTTCAAAACAAGACAGTTATTCAAATGGAAACCAGTGCAGCACCTTATCTTCATGCTTATCATATGTGGCGATACATTCGCTAGTCCTGACCATCCATAGCTTTACCAAACCATCAGCACCTAAATGTAATACTTGGTTCATCAAATATGCCATCACAATAAAAGAAAAATCAAGGAACAGAACGTCTCATTACCACAAGAAACAATTTGAGCCCCACGAGTAAGAAAAGATGCTCTTAGTACACTAGACATGTGTCCTTCAAAAGTTTTTAAGCATGAACCGTCAGATATAGACCACATCTTTACTGTTTTGTCACCAGAAGCAGTTATGACAACTTGATCAACTGGTGAAAACTCTACAGACCAAATCCCTCTTTTATGCCCTCGAAGTGTAACTACAGAAACCAGATCTGGAAGCCTCCACACACAAGCAGTGCGATCCTGATCAACAAAAGAATCCAAGAGGGATGTAAATAAACTTATTGGAATAACTAATATATAAGTTTCTTTCTCTTTCTTTTGAGGAAAAGCACATAACCTGCACGAAGCTATTGCAACTTAGTAGCCGTAGATTCTTTTTTGTTTAACAATTAATAACATCAATTATAAGTAGACAAAATCTACTGTAAATTAAACATTAATAAAAAACAACACTTAAAACAACTGACCTGAGAGCCGCTACAAACTAAACTATCATTTGGTGCAACAGCCAGAGAATTTATGTCTTTACTATGTGCCGCCACAACTGCTTTAGCTTTCAAGTTAATAGGCTGTTCCATGTCATCTGAGAGATCATCCAAACTCCAGACCTTGATGGTGTGATCACTAAACCAATCAATACAGCTTACTTAGAGACATAATAAAATCTCTTCATAAATATTTTTTTTTTTTTTTTTTGAGGGCAGCAGCCAACTTGGTAACAATCATTTAAATTTCATACTCAAAGGAGTAACAGAAAAGACAATAACACAAAGCAGAGTAGGATTAACAGTGGAGAAAAAAATGATTGCGCGAACGACAAAAGCCAAAGGCTTCAACCAAAAAAATGTATTTATTCCCTTGTACTTAGGAATTGTGGTTATAAGTTAGGCATATCTCTGAATCCACGACTTGAACTATAGCTTGCAAATTTCTTTGTGCTCCAGCGTGGGACATCTCCTAGGCAAGAAAATTATTTTCATTTGTTCAGCCCAACTAGCGGCACGCTGCAGGATGATGTTTATTGGATTTATGCCATGTCAAATGCACATAGAGTCTACTAGTCACAGAATAAACCAATTCTACTCAGCCAGTATGACAGTTACCTCTGATTATTGAAAAGACAAAATGCAATAGCACGAAGCAAAAATCAGTACGTATCCAGTATAATTTGGAGAAACAGAAACACAGAAATTCTTGGAAAATGTGCATCATTTTTACCTTGACAAATATATTACTCATTTGATTATTTTTTATTATTATTATTATTTTAATAAATAATAGAATTAGGAAAATACAAGTTATAATCATTAATTTGACCTGCTTAACACAATGAGAAGTTCATATTAGACATCAAATATTGGTCTTTCCTTCCATTCCGAGGGATCATAAATACAATATTAACAGTACTCAATGACCTAATCAGCCAAATAATTTTTTTATATTAACATTCTCATATCTAAATTTAAGCGACCAGCAAAGAGAGAAATTCAACGGGGAAATAAAGCAAAAGTGAGGGTAAACACTAAATAAGAAGAGCTTAAACAGCACAGATGAAATGAATTATTACTAAAATTTAGAGTGGCGAAGCTAACCTACTACCACTAACAAAGAAGTTCCGCTGCTTTTTTGAAAAAGCAATCGCTCCAATAGCTCCCATATGGCCAATGCCAATTCCAATGCAACGTCTGCTTTCTGATTCCCACAACCTTACCTACAGACAAATTGGAGTTAAACTCAGTAGCATACTAAACTAAAAAGATAAGAGTACATATATGCCTTCAACAAGAGTCACATAAATATTATCAACTGTGCCACTGATTCCAACATATCAATTTCAGAATTTAATGCCAGAGGCAATGAAAGTGCTGACAGCAACCACAACACCTAATGTGCCAACGAAGGAAAGAAACTTACACTGTTATCCTTACTTCCTGTTACAATTAGGATTTTTCCCATACTTGATATACAGGTGTCAAGGCACAAAACAATTTCACTATGCCCAGCCAACACATAGGAGCATGACATGCTTCCTAGGTCATACACTTGAACCTGCAATTGTAAAAATTTCAAACATCTCAGGAACTAGAAATTCAAAATTGACATTATATTCCTTCATGCACACAACACAGGCTTCTCTGCATTTATCATGATGAGTGATAATACCCTAGGAAATACTTTGTCCACAGCTGTGCTACACAGAACCTACTACCAACCTTAATGCAAAGATGAAATATATCACACACAACAATTTTTTTTGAAACTGTAACTAACTGTTTGATATACTACTTTACATAGGGAAATATGATTAACGAAAATGAAACTCCATACAAAATATATAGAGAACATAATTAAACATGCTTTTGGACATAAAGATAAAAGTTAAAGTTCGCTAGAAAATACATACAAAATTATGTGAACTAGTACACACATTATGTACCTCCCTTAAAATACATTCATGACTAAAAGTAGTGCTTAGAAAATTTTGGACAATACATTTAAACGCCTCTACAACATTGGAATGAAAATGTCCATCAAGAAACTGTTGAACAAAAGTTCACATTCAAAAACCATAATGACTATTTAGAATCTATATGCCAAGCATTAGACTTTGGGTCTTCAGTAGTAGCCCATCAGCAGATCAAACATTTTAAGTTTTAAATAGAGGAAAAAAAAAAGAATTAAAGAACTTACATGTTCAAGATTTGTAGCAACAGCAAGATACTGTTCCTCATCGCCCAAAAATTTCATATCCACAATCTCCTCATTGTACCCTATGAGCCTTTTGGTTAGTATCAACTCCGGTTTCTTATCAGGGAGTTCCCCTGGCGTATAAAAAAAGAATTGCTGATCAGCCGTCACACAAAGCAGCCCCTGATCTAAAGGCAGCATCATAACGGCAGTGAAGCCCCTTTTCGACTCTTCCATGTCAGAGATAAATGAGACATCTGAGGTCTTCTGCTCATACAGGCATGCTGCACTGTCAGAATGAAAAAGACCTAAATTAAAGAAATTCATCAAACAAATTTGTTATAGAAGATACATGATTTATTAGATTTCAAGGGGAAAGCAAGAGAAGAATAAGGAAATTAAATGTGTGGTCAACCCTACATGCTTATATTTAGACATCTCAAAGTACTTAAAAACAACATTACTCTTTACCAATCAGAATTCCATATGCGTACAACCCCACGTTCACCAACAGTGATGAAGCAAATGTCCTGTGACAAACTCTTTTTCTTCTTCGTTTGGTGATTGTATGAACTCAAAAATGAAGAAAAAAGGGTCCCCGAATGTATTATACAAACAGCTTCAACCACCTCATAAGTTGGTACAGTCATCTTGCAACTGTAGTCGTGAAGGTCCCACAAGTTCACAACCTGAAATCATTAATGCATTGCAACTAAGATGCATTATATGACAACACATTTTATTAAATTACATAAATGATAACAAATGTGCTGGACAAAGTAGCATGAATAAGTAAAAGCATATTTTGAAATCTGAACAAAATAAATTTTTGATCTTCATAATATCTGGAAGCTCTGGCCTCTGGGGTCAGAATACAAGTCCAGACCTACGTCAAAACTATGACAACCAGATAACGACGACTCTGCTTGTCCTTGCAGTTTAATTCTGAGGTGACTTCACAGTATTTTAGCCACAAAGTAGCACCATCCAAAATTATCAACTAGTCATATTTTTTTTAAAAGATACGAGGCATAGAACATCAAAGCCTTAATGCTTGGCACAAATGAAGACATAGTGCATCTGTTAACAAAACAGAGAAATTCTTTAGAGCCTTACCTTATCTCTGCCGGTACTGAGCAACATCCATCCATCTTGGGACAGAGCCAAAGAGGTAACAGTTGAAAAATGTTTCTCCAATACTGCAACACACTTCTTGGCTAAAAGATCCCAAACCCGTACAGTTGCATCATCACTTGCAGAGAAGAGCTACAAGCATAAGGAAGAAATCATCAGGTTGTGAAGCAATTATCAGATTATAATGGTAGAAGAGAAAACATACAAGATATTTATGCGAGTCGGGATGGAAGATGACGGTGGTAACAATCCCTTGATGAGCTTTGAAGAAATGAGTGCAGAAGCCACCATCAACATCCCAGACAAGCACTTTCCGATCAGCTCCAGCAGTGGCGAGAAGTCCTCCTGAGGCATGACACGCCATGCCAATAACAGGACCATCATGGCCCTATGCAAATATGTCAGTCCAATTCAAATTTAGTTGTTGACCATGAATTAACATATACATACCTTCCAAGAGCGGAGACATTTAAGCGCAGATAAATCCCAGACTCTGATTTGTCTACTGTGACTGGAAGAGAAGAGCAACTTATTGTTGGGGCTGAGAGCCAAAGCAGTGATGGTGTCAGAGTCAGCTTCAATTGTTGATTTGATGGAAGCATTGGAGGAGTTGACAATGTGGATTAAGTCCCCGCAGGAGCAGGCGATGAAGGAGCCATCTGATGAGACAACCAAGGGCCCACCGCCATACAACTGCTGGAGCACCGTCTCACACTTGTAGTTTTTCTTCAATGTTAGGGATGCCATCGTATGCTGGTGGTACCAAAACAAACTTTAAAATGGCATCGTCATGCACTTGATATTTAAATGAAAAAACAAAAAATGTGAAAATGAGGAGGAGAAGATGAAGACTCTTGAAAATCATCAATAAACGACAAGATAAAGAAGTACGGACTTTAATAAATGTACTCACACATCTGCCCATCAATCATCACGATTATTACATAAATAACCCTCTATTGTAAAAACAGAAAAATGAATGATGTTTCTCGCTTCCTTTAACTACTGTTGAAACACTAGACTCAACATTCTCAATATCATTATCCCCCCAAGTTGAAGTATTCATTTGAGTTCCTCCACAACTAGTCATATTGTTTGGCTACCTAATATATTTAAACAATTCAATTAATAATCAGACATATAACAAAACAGAACATCATGTTTACTTAACAAAAAAGTAACAAACTGCAATCACAAAAATATTTTGCTTTGGTGAAAGTACGTGCATTGCCAAAAAACTCTTGTCAAAATTTAACAACATACATTAAAAAAATAAGAAGCACATTCAATAAATCAATCATTGAGATAGAGCTCCACACAACAACACTACAAAACTATTGACACCAAGATACTTAATAACATAGATTATCAAGGCCAACAATTAATAATTTAAGTATCCTAACCTACCCCAACCCATGTGAAAGGAAAAGAACAAACATTCCATTAAACTTAACCAATGCAGAAAACATAAACTTCCAAACAAAAACCAGCCCAGAAACCTCCCCACCCCCAACCCCCACCTCAAAAAAAAAAAAAAAAACCATCTCATTTGCATTTTGACCCCAGCTGTCCCGGTTAAATTCACTTATCTATCAGTCTTTCTACGATATTGTCCTTTTATTTTAATAAAAAGCTAGAAATCACACACCCCACCAACTTGAATTTGCTTTTTTTGTTCTTCAACTGCTATTCTAAGTTGCCCACCATTTGTTTGTGTTAATGTCTAGCTGGATTTGTTAAACCTCTAAGATTCTACTACTGCACCTACATTTAAGATTCTGAATTTGTTAAATATGTGGTTCAAGCCTTTATTTATGCGCTGTATGTGACTATTTTAATAAGAATGTAAATGGGTTGTGTTGAATTTTGATGTATAACGTTTTTGTATTGTGATCGTGTCATGGAATTTGCATCAACCTCATGAGAACAAGAAGCATCCGCTACCAACAACAATCTATATGATTTTTGTTTTCAGGAGGAGAGGATACATTGTTATGCTGTTAGGTTCGTTTTGATATCATTGCATGGGAGAACACATTGTTATGCTGTAAGGTCCGTTTTGATATCGAACTCAATTCTATCAACCAAATAACATAAAAAAAACAAACACATCTGAACATCCTACAATTAAGACAAACAAAAACCACATAAAAACAGCTAATACAATCAACCAAAACTCACCAAGACAAGATTTTACTTGAGCCATCATAATCTGAAAGTCACGCCCGCATATTTTTAAAAACAAAACAAATCCAAATATTGAAATCAAGACACACAAAACAGTTGAGCACAAAAACAACCGATCCCACAGAATATAATAGGAATGCGAATATAACACAAACAACAATCAACAAAACTGAGATAATTGTTCTACTACAACAAACAAATCAACGGTAACAACAACAAACGAAATAATAAAAAAAAAATGAAAACAACAAATACCCAGAATAGAAAATCAGTTACCTTATATGAGAGCAAGATTTCGAGTGGAAATAGAAAATACACAAGAAAATCAAAGCAAAACCCTCTGTTGTTAGCGTCTCTCTGTTGTTATTTCTCTACAAGGGTAGACACAAAACCCAGATATAAAAACACACAAAAAAACTAGAGCAAAACAGAGAAATGAAAAATCGAAAAACCCAGAAAAAAGAATGAAAGAGAGAGAGACGCATACCACGGTTTCGAAGCTTTGGACACGACGGAGATGGAGAGAGAGAGACGGAGATGTTCTGGTGGACGAACAGCAGATAACACGGCGGCGACGGAGAGAGGGAGAGGCACAGTCAAGAAAGAGTTGAGAAAGCAGTCTGATAGAAAGAGTGGTCTGATAGAAGCTTAGGGCTTTATTTTTCTTAAAGAAAACGGGTAGGGGCTATACAAAGAGCTGGTTTGCCAAGCCTAGATCTGTGGAGACCAGCTAGCTGCAGAACGGGTTGGGTTGGGTTGAATATGGGTGCGGGCCGCTGCTGGAGAACAATCGAGCAAATTTGATTTGGGAGATCAAATTACATAAATAACCCTTTATTTCAAAATTACTTTTTGACCCTATTAAACTGGTCAACTCATGACACGATTAAAAAAATCTAAACACGACACAATTATTAAACGGATTAGATAGATTGACTTGTTTATTAACATAACCGGTTTATGTTCAAACTTAATCTGTAATATTTATGTTAGATTCATGTAAATCATAAATCGAATTGCTGAATAGTGAATAGTGATCTTTTATATTCTTTTTATAATTTCTTGATGAGGGATTATTTCTTGGTTTCATCCAATCATTAATAATTTTTTGATTACTAGAATTAACTTAGAGAACAATCGGTACCAAATAGAATAAAACACTGATGGAACGATCTGAGAAGTAACTTTTATACGAAAGGGAGTAACTTATATCAATTGAGAGGACAATCTAGATACATGGAAGTATCGGGGGTGGTGGGGTGTCGAACTATAATCTCACCAGCAATGGTTATCACTGCACTGCTGCCCAGTCGACTCCCCACTATAAAAATAACTTAATTATTTTTACATAATATCAATATCATGATGTTACATATTCCAATCCGATTGGATATCAAAAAAGAATAATAATAATAATAATAAGTAGATTCAGGATTTGATTATTATTCCTTTTAAATTCACAATTCTAAATTCCATGGAAGGAGAATATTGAAGACGATCATTGAACACTTTCTATATATGTTAGAATTCACTATTTCGATGAAAACTTATCAATCATAAGCATGAAGAACGACAACTTCACAAAGATCGAAAATATCCAACCCTATTCCTTACTTAACTAATTACACTTAACCTGAGGGCCATACGTTTAGACCAACATCTTGAAATGCAAATAAACACTAGTATGACAATAAATATCATCTATCTAAAGACAACAAAAAATAACTTCTCACTAATTGGCCTTAATTTGACGACGAAAAGCAAGGGTGCACGCTAGGAGAAAGGGCACTGTTAGATCTCATCTCAATCTTTCATTCCAAGTTTTATGTTTTCAACTTTAACAGATAGCTGCAATTGCTGCTCCTCCATAAACTTTACAAGCGAAATCAAGTTAACTTGATACACTTCACATTTCCTTACTGCACGCTCAAGCTTACCTGACAATTTATAAATTTTCTGATCTTGGTCATCCTGCAAAATGGCAAATAAAGCTTTTTAAGTAACTGTGGTTCAATAAATTAATTGCCACTTAATTGTCATCCTGGTTTACTGCAACCACCAGAACAGACTGAGAATATGTAGGAATCCAAGAAACATTTCATGTCTATTAGCCATTCTCAAGATACTTGAGCAACATAGTCAGAAAATATAAATTTCATGGGGATGTAGCAGTATAGGAGAATATATACAGCAGGAATCAAGTTTACAGAATTAAAGATTGTTGTGCTGCAGTACCCGAAATAGTTATGGCGAGTGATACTCTAACACTGTCTCTCAATTCCAACTACCATAAGATGTATTTGCTTGCCATGAAATTAAGGTTTAGTTTCTACTTAAGTTATCAACACTCTTCTCATTTTAGTTCACAATTGTATCACAAGATCCAAAGCAACGTTTTAGGGGATGCAATCCCCTCTCAACAATGATAAAGTATTTTAAGCTTCCCTCATGATATTTTATTTCCCCACAAATGATATTCACCATATCATACTTATCGTAGATATAATGAGTATTTATTCAACTTCCATCTATATGCTATTTATTCAACAATGATACAGTATTTTAAGCTTCCCTAATGATGTTTTATTTCCCCACAAATGATATTCAACACATCATACTTATCTAAGATATAATGAGCATTTATTCAACTTCCATCTATATGCTTCTCTATAAAAACTATATCAATCGTCTACTGATGAGCATAGATGAGTGGCATAGGCTGCAACATAGTTTGTAGATATATAGCTTGAACCACTTTAGACCAATTAAGATTATTACCTTCCATGAATTTCAATAAATATAAATACACATAATGTTGAGTAAATCTAGCAAATGAAAGACAAGACAAAGATATATAGAACTGCAATCTATATTTCTGTGCAGATGACAAACTAATGTGATGTGAAACAACTGACCTCAGAGGCAGGTTGCTGTGAACACCATCGATTTGTTTGATTTCTCCGACATTTAAGGCCTTCTCCACAAGTTCTACTTAAAACAGCAGCTTCTCCGCCATTCTTTTTAGCAAACACTACTTTATTTGCAGCCTCCTGTAGAGCAGCCTTTGCCACATTGTATATGTCTGGAGATTGATATCCCTCATCAACAAATTTAAGAGCCTCATGACGAAGATTGTTGTATCGAACTCTAAGGGATTCTTTTGAACCATCAAAGAAATTGCTGGTGTGATCCTCCAATATCATGCCACTCTTGGCACTCCTTGTCCATCGCTTCAAAACATATCTCAAAGGTAAAGAAAGAACATTTGTCACCCTAAAAACTGCCAATATATGTCTACAAAGAAGGCCAGAGTACTCAAACATCTGGCAACTGCAAGTTGCTTTCATCTCAAAAACATCAAAACTAACAAAGTAAGCTTTACTACTGTCTCCAAATTTAGCAACCCGATATGTGGTGACAGCATCTTCATTCTCCACTTCTACTGAAAAAGTTAATGTCTCAACCAGCTCCTCTTGAAATTTCATAAACAATTTCCTAGTGTAAAGCTCAGCTGCCTGCTTCTCCATGGGTGATGGGGTCTTCAGAATTGGGGAGGCGGTTAATGTATCAAAATCCGCCTTGACTTCTTTCTCATAACGACTTTCCAAAGCCCTCTCATACAACTTAGTAAACAACTGTAGGGTCGTTGATGCATTGATATATCCATCAAAATATGAGTTAATGCTATCACTGCGTTGCGTTATAGACATTTCAGCAAAGAAAGAATCTTTTAAATATACAGGGACCCACTGCCGCCTATCAGAATAAATAGATTGCAACCACTCATGTTCGTGGAGATCATATCTATCCATCAGTGACAACCAACATGATTCGAACTCTTTGATAGACTCTGTCAGATCAACACATTTATGAAGTTCTGCTTCAAAATTGGGATGTTTCAAAAGCACACTGGACAACTTCTCTTGGCATTCTTTAAAGATATGCCACTTGCAAAAACGGTGTCTAGTATCGGGAAAAACCTGAGTGACAGCCAGGCGAATCACTCGATCATAATCAGTGGTGATGGAAACAAGAGGCTTGCCAGACATGGCTGCGAGCCAGGTCTTAAGTAGCCAAACAAATGATTCTTCGGATTCATTACTCAAAAGGGCACAACCGAACAGTACGGGCTGACCATGATGATTAACTCCACTAAAGGGTGCAAAGGGCAAGCGATAACGATTGGACCTGTAAGTTGTATCGAAAGTAACAGTGTCACCAAAATAAGTGTAGTTAGTCCTAGCCTTGGGATCAGTCCAGAAGATATTGTTAAAGCAATGATCTTCATCACCCTCGACAGCATAGAAAAAGGCAGGGTCCTGAGATTGCTTGGCTCGCAAGTAGTCCAAAAGGAGCTGAATGTCACCCCCCAGACTTGTCTGGCGACTACTTCTCATGTAATTTCGACAGTCACGCTCTGTAAAACCAACATTGCAGATACCACCAAATTTTTTAACTAGAGCAGACATGATACCACTAGGTCCAATGCCAGCGCGTTGCATGGTATCTATAAAGGACTTGTCGACGGCAGATATATGCCGGTGAGAGCGGAGACAATGGATCTGATCTGGAGAGACCAAATCATGGTTGTGTTCCTTAACGAAGGAAGAAACAACCCATCTGCCAGGATCTTGAATTTTGACAACCATGAGGGCTTTGCAGCCAACACGGGTCGCAGGACGAGGGCGCTTGGTGCCTGGGGGACGGTTTCTTTGATCATCTCTGAAACCTTCTTTGGCACAAACGAAACACCTCTGAATGATGGCACCGTCACGCCTGGAGCGACGGGACATGCTGACGCGGGTGCTGAAGCCAACGCGGCGGGCGTAGGAGTTGTAGAAGGCCTTGGCAGCCTCTTCTGATTCAAACACCATACCCTCATACGGTTCCAGCAGTTCCACATTATTACTACTATTGTCTCTATCTGGTTCTGGCAGAGGGAGGGAGTCATGGTGGTCAAAGAGGATGGTCTCCTCGTCTCCAAGATTCGTCATTTCCATCCTATCCATGTCCATTATGTTTTACACTTATGCTATACTAACAAAAAACAATTAAACACAAACACAAACCACTAAACAAAACAAACAACAAGAGCAATTGAAAAGCAGAGACAAGGGACCCTTACATAATAATATTCATCAACCCATCCGTCTCTTCTTCAAAGTTTGCATCTCTAAGCGGGATTAGAGACTATGATAGTAATAGATTGATCCGTGTTTGGAATTGGGGTTTTAAGACAAAGTATCTTGTTTGGATTTGGGGTTTTAAGCCAAAGCATTTTCACGTCTCGTACGCCGTTAGATCCTCGTTTTTTTTTTTCATCAAACACCGTTCATTGCATCCTACATTCTCCCCTATTCCCTTTTTACCCTTCTACTTCTTGTTTCTTTAGTCTGCAATGTGCTAACCCATTTCTTCGCCCACTAATAGCTTCTCTTTGTACTTATATTAAACATGGTATATATGATTTGAATAAAGTGTGATTATTAAGTTTCAAAAAAACAAAAATTAGTTGCGCTTTAAGAAGCTGAGTTAAGCTTTAAAAGAAAGAACACAAAAATCTTAACGTAATTTATTAATCATTAATATGTTTAACCATGATTAAGTACATTCTTCCTTTATATAACCTGACAATAAATTATATTTAAGCACTCAACATATATGTCATCATGTCATACTATCAACTAAAACCTAAAAAGAAAAAGATACTTACTATCTTATCCTGTTTTTGTAATTTATTACAAAAAAAAAAACCCAATCCTATAATTATGTACTATGCATGTGTGCAGCATGTTTGAGTATTGGCCAAACTAGCATATATTAGCCCAGTGACAGTTCACAAGTTGTGAATTGCTGGTGAACTGAGGACAAAACTGTTATCCCACAATCCACAAGAAGAATGTTGACCAAAGTGTAACCCAAACAGAGGCCACTACATAAGTCCACAGCATTATTACTGAGCATTCATTCTCCCCAACTCCATACAATTGCGTCATTGTACCTGCATTATCATAACATTACTATAACTTAGTTCACAACACTTAACAAACTATGCTATGTACATCTGCAATTGGTTAGTTTTGCACTAGTCCTACCTATCTGTATTGCTGGGGGAAGAGCAAACTGCAGTAGAAGAATAAACTGATACAATGGATCTGAATTCACCAACCCAAAATGGATGGCAGCTTTCACGATGCCTACGCCAATTATTGGTAGAGCAATGTACCGAATCACTATGATCCCGATGATTATTGACAACTGTACCCGTGACCCTTTTAAACCTGAACAACATCATAACAGTAACCAAACTGAAGTTATAAGAATATAAAACAAAATCTAATGGTTACCTCTGAGAAGATTTGCCCCCACAATTAAGGTGACTGTTGGAATTGCTGCCTCTCTGTGAATCATATAGCAAGGAGAAATACAAATCAACCACTAAAACCAAACCGACTACATCAAAGAGCTGTATAAATAGAAAGAAATGATACTCACCCCAGCAGAGTGGTAGAGTCTTCAACCACCCGAAGAGGAGCATTCTCACCAACTAGCACCTTCTGTAACCGAGGGATGACACCAACCGTAAACCCAACAATCTAGGCAATTGAACAAATGTAATGTTTTAGTAAAAAAAATTATGTTCACAATTACTCTCCTTAGCAGCTGTGAAAAACGAATCCTTTTATCATAAATGCATCAGTAAACATAGAGATCAAATCAAAAGAATCTGGAGAGAATTAAACTACCTAACCATGAGTTATTATGTATAGACTCCCTCCCTAACCATGAATTTTTATTATGGCAAAAAGGAATGTTTCTATCAATCATATTGCCAAATATTACTAAAGCACACTTTAGGGCTAATGTGACTGAAAGAAAAGGTTTAGAATATCAATGCAGCTTAATGTCAAATCTCATTAACAATGGCCAAAACAAACTTACTTTATAATGTCTACAATAGCTCTTATAGTTATATAATATAAAACCATTTTGCATATGACTTTATTTATTTATCTTACATGCATAAATTAAATTCCTTTTCTGCCAAATTGTCCTTATTTGGAATAGCTTCCTTCAATCCCCAGCCATAAAAGTAAAAGATATAATACAATCATTATAAAAAGAATCATGCAAAGATGACAACTATAGGAATGGCAAGAAGCATACCACTCCAGCAGTCATGGGGATTTTTTTGTTTTTTTAAAAATGTCAATAGTCATGAGTTTTAATATGGTGAAAAACGATGTTTCTGCCAATCATTTCACCAAATGGATTGTCAAAGCACATATTTGGGGCCTAATGTGATTGAAAGAAAAGATTTAAAGTATCAATGCAACTTATGATGAAAATCATAA
Organism: Litchi chinensis; assembly: GCA_019925255.1. Lineage (NCBI taxonomy): Eukaryota > Viridiplantae > Streptophyta > Magnoliopsida > Sapindales > Sapindaceae > Litchi > Litchi chinensis. The sequence goes on from CM034474.1 coordinate 24,380,918, forward strand.
AATTGCATTAATAATAACAGCAATGAACTCATTTGATAACATTTACAATAATTCATGTAGTCATACACTCATACTATATAAAAAATTTTTATCGTATGACGGGTTTTTTTATCTTACATGCATAAACTAAAATCATTTTCTGCCATATTTCTCCCTTAGGTGGAATAGATTTCGTCAATCACCAGCCATAAAAGTTTATAAAAGGAATCATGCAAAGATTACAACTACACGAATTATACAGCAATAAGTATACCGCCCCAATAGTTGAAGGTGACAAGAGATTTTTCAAGTTGAGCTTTGCTGCAAATGTTTGGAAACACTTCTTAATCCTTTCCAGAAATGGCATCTGCAGGAAACACTAGCAAAGGTAAGACGATCAATGCTCTCAAAAGCATCCTTTTAAAGGAAGCAAGAGAAAAGTTACAACTACCATCATACAAGATCTTCAATCTGTACACAGCAATATGCTGAGTTTAAGAACAATTTCAGAAATCCAGAGTAGCAAGACGGTTTCCTCAACATTTACATCTTAACTTAAAAATACCAATGACTAATTGGTCATCATAAGCAATTAAAAGGCTGTAAAATTTATTGGTCAGGAAGGTACAGCTTGGAAGTTGGACTTCAACAAGAGTATCTATTGCTAGTGCAGTGAGCAACCAATATTATTCACTGAAAACTGTCGGTAGTTGTGACAATGAAAGTTGAAGCGAGTTCCAATAAGAAAATGAAGATTTTTGGGGGTGGGGGGGCGCCTGCAAAACAGAAAAAAAGAGTACTCTGCAATAAATACATTCATCTTAAAAACTTCAACCAACCTTGGTCCTTCCCTCAGATATAGGACAACTGAGTTGAAATTGATCCAGACTGTCTTCCTTAACTGAGCAGTCATTTAAAGGAAGTAGTGGTCCCATGCGAGAATTAGAAAGATTTTCAGCTCTTTCACTGACAGGATTTATGATCTCTGTGGAGTTATCTTGTTCGACTTCAGAATTTGTACTTGAATATAATCGCACGATGTTATATACGTATGACCACATGTAGATGGCTCCAATCTGAAATATTATGACATGTAAAGGCAAAATATTGAGAGTGCTGAATCTGTCAGTCATACTCAACTATCCATTGATGGAACTGAGTTGAGAAAGTTCGTACTGCCATAGACAGTGAAGAATATGCCATTCCTTGGCTATAACAGAAATTAGCATTGCCAAATGGACTGCTTTGCTCCTTACAAACTGCTGGAATTACAATAAAAAGCATATTCCCTATGTTACCTGTTCACAAACATTAAAAGAAATTCTCATAATCAGAAATGATTTATAATATACGTAAATGCAAGTATATGGAATTTTATCCGAAAATATTATCTACTCCATTACAATGAGCTGAACATAAATAAAAACTAATGTCTAAGAATTCAATCCATGGTCTTCCTAACAATTACCAGAATGAATTCATAAGTCTTAGACATGTGCCTCAAGTAATAGAAATCGTGTTGCTGATGAATAGGAATGTAAAGCATTAATGGATAATTGTTAAAATATAACTTGAAAACCATCGAAGGTTAATTCATTAGTGCTCTGTAGGATATTTAGACTCAAAAGCTTCACTTTTACAGATCACGAAGCCAAACAATGCAGTTGATTAGAAGTGCAGATTTGATTCTAATATCTTGTTTCTGTTGCACACTACTATAGTAGATATAGACACGATTGGCCAGAACATCTCAACATAGGAAAGACAGTGGAACCACATACTTAATTATGCAAGAAGAACCATGCTGAGTGATACATGAGCTCCAAAAACCAACAAGAACATCCACTAATGAATGACAACTAAAAAACAAAGGGGAGATACAGATTGTAGAATGGAAAAAAAAAAAAAAATCCCCATAACCAATTTGACTTCAGCTAAATATTTTTTTTATCCCCTCTAGTCCTGGGGTGCCATGGACCCCAATCTTTTCATTGACGGCTGTATATGTAGTACTAATAGATATGAAAATATGCCAAGCTTGTGGTTACAATTAACCATTTTCCTTTTTCTCTTTTTTCTAACCTCTATCCTTCCATGTTTTTTTTTAATCTTTTGTGTATGAAGTTATTCCAATTTAAACCCCTCCATTTCTAAAATCCTACTCTTTCCCTACAAAGACACACCCTTTGTACAAATTCTCAACCAAATGACTGCAAAAAACCAGCAGGATTCAAAATTAAAACAAAGAACTTGACTCATTTAAACATCTGGACCTATTTCATGAACAAGGCTGTTGGCCTAGCATGGGTTCAAACTTATAAGCAGAAGGAAATAACAATTGTCATTTGTATACACCTAACTTCAGCCTGCCCAGAGAAACAAAGAGGCAAAAGACTACCTGCAGCACAGCATCCTAGCACAAGCCCCCACAAATTTCGAGGAGCTCTGGTAATTTTTAGAAGCATCCATCCAAGTGCTGAGCCAATAATGAACGTGATAAGAATATTAATTGGCATAAACCACCTACATAGTTTTACAAATGACACTGTCACTAAACTAACAGTAAAATAGGGAAAAAAAATTGAAAAGAAACTGACTTAGATTCAATAAAAAACAAACTCACAACATGCCAATGCTTTTATTTGTCATGTGTTTGGCCAAGCTACTTCCAATTAGTGCTGGAGTGAAGACGTAAAACGTTACCTGTATAAAATCTGCAGCAGTCAGATGAGACCTTTTCACAAACTACAAATCTAATGCTAATGCTCAGATTTATACATCTTCATACATGCAGTTTGGAAAATGTGTATACCCACCTGCAGGTCCAGTGGCAAACCAATTGTTTGGCTCCTAATTAGTACAATGAATATCTTTAGTTTCAGTATGGTTTTCTCTACACATTCATATTGCAAGCCATAGATTGTAAAACCAAATCCTTATACTGCTTTGTTGGTTCAAATACCTACTAGATTCCAATACTTAAGTTTGTTGGTAATGGTATTTAGATACTCATGCAGACCGCCTTAGTGCAAGTCCAAACAAAAACATAGATCAGATGAAGAGTAAAAACTAAACAAATATTATTTATTCGTACAAGTTAGCTCAAAGTGAAGTCTTTTGACACAAGTAAGTTTAAAACGAATATGAATAGTAGAGTTATACTACAATAAAACTTACATTGTTCAAATGCTTTCGTGCCTCCTCTCCCACTATGTCAATTTTATCCAATGCTAGAAATAAGCCGAGAGCAGTGAGCAGGAGTACGTTTAAAGCTGGTATTAATGAAGCAATAAAGAGGTCCAGAATCTTCATAGTCAACCTGTTATCTCTAGTCCTAGTCCTATAGAGGAAAACTCATGATCAGCAAAAACTTCACTATTAAATCCCATTTTAACCACTCAGCTGTGGATTGAATACAAATGTTTCTTTAAAATGAATTGTTACAAATGAACTACAACAAGTCTCGTATCATATCAATTTTTTTTTTTTGGGATAATTAATAATTTGCAAGCCTAACAAGAGAGTAAATATGGAATGCATTATTAGCAAGAGAACATATTAATTAGTTTAGTGGGATGACATAGAAATGATTGAAGGCACACGACGATCCATCAACGAAAAGTTCAGATTATAAGCAAGCAATCCATTTAAGTATAGATAATAAAGAAAACATTTTCACTAAACAAAAATCAAAGAACAGTTTACACACAAGAGGGTCTTGCACACCGAAACAAATAGAAGTTCATCAATGTGGAAGAAGAATAAATATACAAGTAAAAGAGAAAACAAGTAGGTGATAAATAGTGGGAAAAAAGAGAGAGACAGACGCATACTTCTGCTTGTTGGGTTGCCAAAGTGAGAAGCGAGAAGAGAAATAAAAGAACGGAGAGGGGCACCATGGCACGTAATATGTAACATGTTATGACTCTTGAATAAATATGTATACGTTGTTAAGGATCATGCTAGTGAATTTTATTTTAGTAGTAATCAGCCACATAAATACAAGATTTATTATAATAAAACAAGCCAAGTCATGATAACTGAAAGTGGGACTCGCTACCATGTGCATGAGTCGCTGGTATTTGAATTCTCCAAATTTGTCTAACAAGGATTATGTAACAAACATGCAAACATGTGGAAGATGGGCTTAATCTTTGCAGCATTTTGCTCAACTGAATCTTAATGCAACCAACTCACCAATACAACCTTCCTTCTTCCATCAATATTCTCTTTTCTATTTTTCGCACTGTGAATTTGTGTGTTGCTCATGGAATGGAATACCAATCACACTTTTGCTTCTTTATTCATGTTTTGCCTCACTGAAGAAGCTAATTTTCATGATGCCACATGAAATACTGATATTAGCCTTCAAAATGTAACATGCATCCAGAATTTGCATGCCCTCCAATGTTTCAACATTAAAAGTATTCGATCAATTAACATTTATTCCAACATATGCATTATTATTATTATCATTATTCAGGATTTGAACTTATGATCTTATATTTGATAAGAAGTATGGTTAGCAACTAATTATGTTTACCTACCACAAAATATTCCTTATTATTATTACTCATAATTTAAAATGGATTGTTATTAATACCTCTGATAACCTAATAGGGCTTGGACTTGTTACAGCCCAAACGCTAATCAAACTAAGTTACTAATATCAAGCCCATAAATAGACAGAAAACAATACTCCTCGCAAACAAAACATAAATCGATGATTATTTAAAAAAAAAAAAAAAAAAAAATCAAATACAAATACAAATTGATGAATGAAGTTTGATCTACAGAACATGCACATTGGAGCCTTTAAGCAGACACCACCCACATGAAAAGGGTTGACCACACATTGAGTGAAACTGATGCCACCCCGTATGTCCATATCATTACAACTGAGCATTCGCTCTCTCCAGCTCCAAACAATTGGGTGATTGTGGCTGCACACATGGGAATTCAGCAATATTCAAAACTGAACGTACACTTGCATTAACAGTCCAAATTCACTATTTTAAGAGCTCTGACTTGATCATACCTATGTTCATTGCCGGTGGAACTGCATAGTGTAGTAGAAGAACAAACTCATATAATGGTTCCGAGTGCACCACACCCACATATACGGCACCTTTAACCATGGCAATGCCCAACACTGGCAATAACACATCGCACGACTATGATTCCACCTATAAGTGACAGCTTAACACCTGACCCTCTCAAACCTGATCCACCAGTATTAGAGATTAAAAAAAAAAGACAACATCATGATGCAAAAATCAACAAGGTACTATTGCATTCAAATTTCAGAATACCTCTAAGAAGATTTGCTCCTAATAACTGCGTGACACTTGGGATGGCTGCATCTCTGCAAATGGGGCATGAATGAAGAAAGGTCAAAGAAGTGGTAGAAAACTTGCTGTTAGAAATATTGTTGGATGAAAACAGAAAAGAGATTGTGGTTAATGGTCTGAACTTATGTTAATTTCATGCAATGCAATAGTTATTAATGTTTAAACAAGAAAATGGTAGATCTCACACATAAACTAGGTAAATTCTCATTAATTCATGCTTGCCTTCCAATGCAATTTTCAAGGTTATGATAATGTTATAATCTCATGGCTAAAAGTTACAAAAGTATACCCCAGCATAGAAGCAGAGTCTTCAACCACATGAAGAGAAGCAACACCACCAATTATATTATTACGAACTGTGGGTACAACACCGATTATAAATCCAACGATCTAAGCAAGAAAACGCCAAGAATGTCGTCATGCACTGATAGATAACTTTCCACATGTATCAGAGGGGATAAAAATCCTAGCTACATAATGTGCTTTCACTTGCATGTTAGAAGGAAAAACATGAAGGACACGCAGCTATGATAGTAAAAATAAATTATTAGAACAGAATATATAGTACTAAGTGCGTACTGCTGCAGTAGTTGAAGGTGCAAATAATGCCTTCAGATTGAGTTCTCTTGAAATCATCTTTAAGCATTGCTTAATCTTGTTTAAGATTGGTACCTGTCATCAAAATCTTAGATTAATGAGGTTGTAACAATAAAATTCAGTTTCTACGAGCATTATGAAGGATCTTTCAGACGAACTTCAGTAATTGATAAGCAATTTCTTCCTCAAATTTGACACCAACTTCTTTCATGTGTTAATTATTTTAATAAATGTGTAGAAATTGTTGTAGACAAACAAATATGTTGACATATGATTAAAAACATATGTTGTTGTTTTTGTTTTTGTTTTTTCCCTCTAATTTGGTTGATGGAAAATGTTAGAGAACCTGCTGCTTTATAATTTTTCACCATGAATCAGCATGGATAAAAGTGAAGCCACAAGGAAAGAAATAGAAGGACAAGAGTTGACGTCATTATAATAACCAGAGACACTGCCTATTTTATAAGCTCTCTAACATAAGCGTGGGTGGCTAGTGTCCTTGAGGAGGAATTCTGCTACTTAGCAACAAACTATATGAAAACTGTTGGTCTCAACAAAACAACAATCAACTTATATAACATAGTATAGGAAATT
>CM034475.1:10025-25025 GCA_019925255.1 Litchi chinensis
CCTAAACCCTAAACCCTAAACCCTAAACCCTAAACCCTAAACCCTAAACCCTAAACCCTAAACCCTAAACCCTAAACCCTAAACCCTAAACCCTAAACCCTAAACCCTAAACCCTAAACCCTAAACCCTAAACCCTAAACCCTAAACCCTAAACCCTAAACCCTAAACCCTAAACCCTAAACCCTAAACCCTAAACCCTAAACCCTAAACCCTAAACCCTAAACCCTAAACCCTAAACCCTAAACCCTAAACCCTAAACCCTAAACCCTAAACCCTAAACCCTAAACCCTAAACCCTAAACCCTAAACCCTAAACCCTAAACCCTAAACCCTAAACCCTAAACCCTAAACCCTAAACCCTAAACCCTAAACCCTAAACCCTAAACCCTAAACCCTAAACCCTAAACCCTAAACCCTAAACCCTAAACCCTAAACCCTAAACCCTAAACCCTAAACCCTAAACCCTAAACCCTAAACCCTAAACCCTAAACCCTAAACCCTAAACCCTAAACCCTAAACCCTAAACCCTAAACCCTAAACCCTAAACCCTAAACCCTAAACCCTAAACCCTAAACCCTAAACCCTAAACCCTAAACCCTAAACCCTAAACCCTAAACCCTAAACCCTAAACCCTAAACCCTAAACCCTAAACCCTAAACCCTAAACCCTAAACCCTAAACCCTAAACCCTAAACCCTAAACCCTAAACCCTAAACCCTAAACCCTAAACCCTAAACCCTAAACCCTAAACCCTAAACCCTAAACCCTAAACCCTAAACCCTAAACCCTAAACCCTAAACCCTAAACCCTAAACCCTAAACCCTAAACCCTAAACCCTAAACCCTAAACCCTAAACCCTAAACCCTAAACCCTAAACCCTAAACCCTAAACCCTAAACCCTAAACCCTAAACCCTAAACCCTAAACCCTAAACCCTAAACCCTAAACCCTAAACCCTAAACCCTAAACCCTAAACCCTAAACCCTAAACCCTAAACCCTAAACCCTAAACCCTAAACCCTAAACCCTAAACCCTAAACCCTAAACCCTAAACCCTAAACCCTAAACCCTAAACCCTAAACCCTAAACCCTAAACCCTAAACCCTAAACCCTAAACCCTAAACCCTAAACCCTAAACCCTAAACCCTAAACCCTAAACCCTAAACCCTAAACCCTAAACCCTAAACCCTAAACCCTAAACCCTAAACCCTAAACCCTAAACCCTAAACCCTAAACCCTAAACCCTAAACCCTAAACCCTAAACCCTAAACCCTAAACCCTAAACCCTAAACCCTAAACCCTAAACCCTAAACCCTAAACCCTAAACCCTAAACCCTAAACCCTAAACCCTAAACCCTAAACCCTAAACCCTAAACCCTAAACCCTAAACCCTAAACCCTAAACCCTAAACCCTAAACCCTAAACCCTAAACCCTAAACCCTAAACCCTAAACCCTAAACCCTAAACCCTAAACCCTAAACCCTAAACCCTAAACCCTAAACCCTAAACCCTAAACCCTAAACCCTAAACCCTAAACCCTAAACCCTAAACCCTAAACCCTAAACCCTAAACCCTAAACCCTAAACCCTAAACCCTAAACCCTAAACCCTAAACCCTAAACCCTAAACCCTAAACCCTAAACCCTAAACCCTAAACCCTAAACCCTAAACCCTAAACCCTAAACCCTAAACCCTAAACCCTAAACCCTAAACCCTAAACCCTAAACCCTAAACCCTAAACCCTAAACCCTAAACCCTAAACCCTAAACCCTAAACCCTAAACCCTAAACCCTAAACCCTAAACCCTAAACCCTAAACCCTAAACCCTAAACCCTAAACCCTAAACCCTAAACCCTAAACCCTAAACCCTAAACCCTAAACCCTAAACCCTAAACCCTAAACCCTAAACCCTAAACCCTAAACCCTAAACCCTAAACCCTAAACCCTAAACCCTAAACCCTAAACCCTAAACCCTAAACCCTAAACCCTAAACCCTAAACCCTAAACCCTAAACCCTAAACCCTAAACCCTAAACCCTAAACCCTAAACCCTAAACCCTAAACCCTAAACCCTAAACCCTAAACCCTAAACCCTAAACCCTAAACCCTAAACCCTAAACCCTAAACCCTAAACCCTAAACCCTAAACCCTAAACCCTAAACCCTAAACCCTAAACCCTAAACCCTAAACCCTAAACCCTAAACCCTAAACCCTAAACCCTAAACCCTAAACCCTAAACCCTAAACCCTAAACCCTAAACCCTAAACCCTAAACCCTAAACCCTAAACCCTAAACCCTAAACCCTAAACCCTAAACCCTAAACCCTAAACCCTAAACCCTAAACCCTAAACCCTAAACCCTAAACCCTAAACCCTAAACCCTAAACCCTAAACCCTAAACCCTAAACCCTAAACCCTAAACCCTAAACCCTAAACCCTAAACCCTAAACCCTAAACCCTAAACCCTAAACCCTAAACCCTAAACCCTAAACCCTAAACCCTAAACCCTAAACCCTAAACCCTAAACCCTAAACCCTAAACCCTAAACCCTAAACCCTAAACCCTAAACCCTAAACCCTAAACCCTAAACCCTAAACCCTAAACCCTAAACCCTAAACCCTAAACCCTAAACCCTAAACCCTAAACCCTAAACCCTAAACCCTAAACCCTAAACCCTAAACCCTAAACCCTAAACCCTAAACCCTAAACCCTAAACCCTAAACCCTAAACCCTAAACCCTAAACCCTAAACCCTAAACCCTAAACCCTAAACCCTAAACCCTAAACCCTAAACCCTAAACCCTAAACCCTAAACCCTAAACCCTAAACCCTAAACCCTAAACCCTAAACCCTAAACCCTAAACCCTAAACCCTAAACCCTAAACCCTAAACCCTAAACCCTAAACCCTAAACCCTAAACCCTAAACCCTAAACCCTAAACCCTAAACCCTAAACCCTAAACCCTAAACCCTAAACCCTAAACCCTAAACCCTAAACCCTAAACCCTAAACCCTAAACCCTAAACCCTAAACCCTAAACCCTAAACCCTAAACCCTAAACCCTAAACCCTAAACCCTAAACCCTAAACCCTAAACCCTAAACCCTAAACCCTAAACCCTAAACCCTAAACCCTAAACCCTAAACCCTAAACCCTAAACCCTAAACCCTAAACCCTAAACCCTAAACCCTAAACCCTAAACCCTAAACCCTAAACCCTAAACCCTAAACCCTAAACCCTAAACCCTAAACCCTAAACCCTAAACCCTAAACCCTAAACCCTAAACCCTAAACCCTAAACCCTAAACCCTAAACCCTAAACCCTAAACCCTAAACCCTAAACCCTAAACCCTAAACCCTAAACCCTAAACCCTAAACCCTAAACCCTAAACCCTAAACCCTAAACCCTAAACCCTAAACCCTAAACCCTAAACCCTAAACCCTAAACCCTAAACCCTAAACCCTAAACCCTAAACCCTAAACCCTAAACCCTAAACCCTAAACCCTAAACCCTAAACCCTAAACCCTAAACCCTAAACCCTAAACCCTAAACCCTAAACCCTAAACCCTAAACCCTAAACCCTAAACCCTAAACCCTAAACCCTAAACCCTAAACCCTAAACCCTAAACCCTAAACCCTAAACCCTAAACCCTAAACCCTAAACCCTAAACCCTAAACCCTAAACCCTAAACCCTAAACCCTAAACCCTAAACCCTAAACCCTAAACCCTAAACCCTAAACCCTAAACCCTAAACCCTAAACCCTAAACCCTAAACCCTAAACCCTAAACCCTAAACCCTAAACCCTAAACCCTAAACCCTAAACCCTAAACCCTAAACCCTAAACCCTAAACCCTAAACCCTAAACCCTAAACCCTAAACCCTAAACCCTAAACCCTAAACCCTAAACCCTAAACCCTAAACCCTAAACCCTAAACCCTAAACCCTAAACCCTAAACCCTAAACCCTAAACCCTAAACCCTAAACCCTAAACCCTAAACCCTAAACCCTAAACCCTAAACCCTAAACCCTAAACCCTAAACCCTAAACCCTAAACCCTAAACCCTAAACCCTAAACCCTAAACCCTAAACCCTAAACCCTAAACCCTAAACCCTAAACCCTAAACCCTAAACCCTAAACCCTAAACCCTAAACCCTAAACCCTAAACCCTAAACCCTAAACCCTAAACCCTAAACCCTAAACCCTAAACCCTAAACCCTAAACCCTAAACCCTAAACCCTAAACCCTAAACCCTAAACCCTAAACCCTAAACCCTAAACCCTAAACCCTAAACCCTAAACCCTAAACCCTAAACCCTAAACCCTAAACCCTAAACCCTAAACCCTAAACCCTAAACCCTAAACCCTAAACCCTAAACCCTAAACCCTAAACCCTAAACCCTAAACCCTAAACCCTAAACCCTAAACCCTAAACCCTAAACCCTAAACCCTAAACCCTAAACCCTAAACCCTAAACCCTAAACCCTAAACCCTAAACCCTAAACCCTAAACCCTAAACCCTAAACCCTAAACCCTAAACCCTAAACCCTAAACCCTAAACCCTAAACCCTAAACCCTAAACCCTAAACCCTAAACCCTAAACCCTAAACCCTAAACCCTAAACCCTAAACCCTAAACCCTAAACCCTAAACCCTAAACCCTAAACCCTAAACCCTAAACCCTAAACCCTAAACCCTAAACCCTAAACCCTAAACCCTAAACCCTAAACCCTAAACCCTAAACCCTAAACCCTAAACCCTAAACCCTAAACCCTAAACCCTAAACCCTAAACCCTAAACCCTAAACCCTAAACCCTAAACCCTAAACCCTAAACCCTAAACCCTAAACCCTAAACCCTAAACCCTAAACCCTAAACCCTAAACCCTAAACCCTAAACCCTAAACCCTAAACCCTAAACCCTAAACCCTAAACCCTAAACCCTAAACCCTAAACCCTAAACCCTAAACCCTAAACCCTAAACCCTAAACCCTAAACCCTAAACCCTAAACCCTAAACCCTAAACCCTAAACCCTAAACCCTAAACCCTAAACCCTAAACCCTAAACCCTAAACCCTAAACCCTAAACCCTAAACCCTAAACCCTAAACCCTAAACCCTAAACCCTAAACCCTAAACCCTAAACCCTAAACCCTAAACCCTAAACCCTAAACCCTAAACCCTAAACCCTAAACCCTAAACCCTAAACCCTAAACCCTAAACCCTAAACCCTAAACCCTAAACCCTAAACCCTAAACCCTAAACCCTAAACCCTAAACCCTAAACCCTAAACCCTAAACCCTAAACCCTAAACCCTAAACCCTAAACCCTAAACCCTAAACCCTAAACCCTAAACCCTAAACCCTAAACCCTAAACCCTAAACCCTAAACCCTAAACCCTAAACCCTAAACCCTAAACCCTAAACCCTAAACCCTAAACCCTAAACCCTAAACCCTAAACCCTAAACCCTAAACCCTAAACCCTAAACCCTAAACCCTAAACCCTAAACCCTAAACCCTAAACCCTAAACCCTAAACCCTAAACCCTAAACCCTAAACCCTAAACCCTAAACCCTAAACCCTAAACCCTAAACCCTAAACCCTAAACCCTAAACCCTAAACCCTAAACCCTAAACCCTAAACCCTAAACCCTAAACCCTAAACCCTAAACCCTAAACCCTAAACCCTAAACCCTAAACCCTAAACCCTAAACCCTAAACCCTAAACCCTAAACCCTAAACCCTAAACCCTAAACCCTAAACCCTAAACCCTAAACCCTAAACCCTAAACCCTAAACCCTAAACCCTAAACCCTAAACCCTAAACCCTAAACCCTAAACCCTAAACCCTAAACCCTAAACCCTAAACCCTAAACCCTAAACCCTAAACCCTAAACCCTAAACCCTAAACCCTAAACCCTAAACCCTAAACCCTAAACCCTAAACCCTAAACCCTAAACCCTAAACCCTAAACCCTAAACCCTAAACCCTAAACCCTAAACCCTAAACCCTAAACCCTAAACCCTAAACCCTAAACCCTAAACCCTAAACCCTAAACCCTAAACCCTAAACCCTAAACCCTAAACCCTAAACCCTAAACCCTAAACCCTAAACCCTAAACCCTAAACCCTAAACCCTAAACCCTAAACCCTAAACCCTAAACCCTAAACCCTAAACCCTAAACCCTAAACCCTAAACCCTAAACCCTAAACCCTAAACCCTAAACCCTAAACCCTAAACCCTAAACCCTAAACCCTAAACCCTAAACCCTAAACCCTAAACCCTAAACCCTAAACCCTAAACCCTAAACCCTAAACCCTAAACCCTAAACCCTAAACCCTAAACCCTAAACCCTAAACCCTAAACCCTAAACCCTAAACCCTAAACCCTAAACCCTAAACCCTAAACCCTAAACCCTAAACCCTAAACCCTAAACCCTAAACCCTAAACCCTAAACCCTAAACCCTAAACCCTAAACCCTAAACCCTAAACCCTAAACCCTAAACCCTAAACCCTAAACCCTAAACCCTAAACCCTAAACCCTAAACCCTAAACCCTAAACCCTAAACCCTAAACCCTAAACCCTAAACCCTAAACCCTAAACCCTAAACCCTAAACCCTAAACCCTAAACCCTAAACCCTAAACCCTAAACCCTAAACCCTAAACCCTAAACCCTAAACCCTAAACCCTAAACCCTAAACCCTAAACCCTAAACCCTAAACCCTAAACCCTAAACCCTAAACCCTAAACCCTAAACCCTAAACCCTAAACCCTAAACCCTAAACCCTAAACCCTAAACCCTAAACCCTAAACCCTAAACCCTAAACCCTAAACCCTAAACCCTAAACCCTAAACCCTAAACCCTAAACCCTAAACCCTAAACCCTAAACCCTAAACCCTAAACCCTAAACCCTAAACCCTAAACCCTAAACCCTAAACCCTAAACCCTAAACCCTAAACCCTAAACCCTAAACCCTAAACCCTAAACCCTAAACCCTAAACCCTAAACCCTAAACCCTAAACCCTAAACCCTAAACCCTAAACCCTAAACCCTAAACCCTAAACCCTAAACCCTAAACCCTAAACCCTAAACCCTAAACCCTAAACCCTAAACCCTAAACCCTAAACCCTAAACCCTAAACCCTAAACCCTAAACCCTAAACCCTAAACCCTAAACCCTAAACCCTAAACCCTAAACCCTAAACCCTAAACCCTAAACCCTAAACCCTAAACCCTAAACCCTAAACCCTAAACCCTAAACCCTAAACCCTAAACCCTAAACCCTAAACCCTAAACCCTAAACCCTAAACCCTAAACCCTAAACCCTAAACCCTAAACCCTAAACCCTAAACCCTAAACCCTAAACCCTAAACCCTAAACCCTAAACCCTAAACCCTAAACCCTAAACCCTAAACCCTAAACCCTAAACCCTAAACCCTAAACCCTAAACCCTAAACCCTAAACCCTAAACCCTAAACCCTAAACCCTAAACCCTAAACCCTAAACCCTAAACCCTAAACCCTAAACCCTAAACCCTAAACCCTAAACCCTAAACCCTAAACCCTAAACCCTAAACCCTAAACCCTAAACCCTAAACCCTAAACCCTAAACCCTAAACCCTAAACCCTAAACCCTAAACCCTAAACCCTAAACCCTAAACCCTAAACCCTAAACCCTAAACCCTAAACCCTAAACCCTAAACCCTAAACCCTAAACCCTAAACCCTAAACCCTAAACCCTAAACCCTAAACCCTAAACCCTAAACCCTAAACCCTAAACCCTAAACCCTAAACCCTAAACCCTAAACCCTAAACCCTAAACCCTAAACCCTAAACCCTAAACCCTAAACCCTAAACCCTAAACCCTAAACCCTAAACCCTAAACCCTAAACCCTAAACCCTAAACCCTAAACCCTAAACCCTAAACCCTAAACCCTAAACCCTAAACCCTAAACCCTAAACCCTAAACCCTAAACCCTAAACCCTAAACCCTAAACCCTAAACCCTAAACCCTAAACCCTAAACCCTAAACCCTAAACCCTAAACCCTAAACCCTAAACCCTAAACCCTAAACCCTAAACCCTAAACCCTAAACCCTAAACCCTAAACCCTAAACCCTAAACCCTAAACCCTAAACCCTAAACCCTAAACCCTAAACCCTAAACCCTAAACCCTAAACCCTAAACCCTAAACCCTAAACCCTAAACCCTAAACCCTAAACCCTAAACCCTAAACCCTAAACCCTAAACCCTAAACCCTAAACCCTAAACCCTAAACCCTAAACCCTAAACCCTAAACCCTAAACCCTAAACCCTAAACCCTAAACCCTAAACCCTAAACCCTAAACCCTAAACCCTAAACCCTAAACCCTAAACCCTAAACCCTAAACCCTAAACCCTAAACCCTAAACCCTAAACCCTAAACCCTAAACCCTAAACCCTAAACCCTAAACCCTAAACCCTAAACCCTAAACCCTAAACCCTAAACCCTAAACCCTAAACCCTAAACCCTAAACCCTAAACCCTAAACCCTAAACCCTAAACCCTAAACCCTAAACCCTAAACCCTAAACCCTAAACCCTAAACCCTAAACCCTAAACCCTAAACCCTAAACCCTAAACCCTAAACCCTAAACCCTAAACCCTAAACCCTAAACCCTAAACCCTAAACCCTAAACCCTAAACCCTAAACCCTAAACCCTAAACCCTAAACCCTAAACCCTAAACCCTAAACCCTAAACCCTAAACCCTAAACCCTAAACCCTAAACCCTAAACCCTAAACCCTAAACCCTAAACCCTAAACCCTAAACCCTAAACCCTAAACCCTAAACCCTAAACCCTAAACCCTAAACCCTAAACCCTAAACCCTAAACCCTAAACCCTAAACCCTAAACCCTAAACCCTAAACCCTAAACCCTAAACCCTAAACCCTAAACCCTAAACCCTAAACCCTAAACCCTAAACCCTAAACCCTAAACCCTAAACCCTAAACCCTAAACCCTAAACCCTAAACCCTAAACCCTAAACCCTAAACCCTAAACCCTAAACCCTAAACCCTAAACCCTAAACCCTAAACCCTAAACCCTAAACCCTAAACCCTAAACCCTAAACCCTAAACCCTAAACCCTAAACCCTAAACCCTAAACCCTAAACCCTAAACCCTAAACCCTAAACCCTAAACCCTAAACCCTAAACCCTAAACCCTAAACCCTAAACCCTAAACCCTAAACCCTAAACCCTAAACCCTAAACCCTAAACCCTAAACCCTAAACCCTAAACCCTAAACCCTAAACCCTAAACCCTAAACCCTAAACCCTAAACCCTAAACCCTAAACCCTAAACCCTAAACCCTAAACCCTAAACCCTAAACCCTAAACCCTAAACCCTAAACCCTAAACCCTAAACCCTAAACCCTAAACCCTAAACCCTAAACCCTAAACCCTAAACCCTAAACCCTAAACCCTAAACCCTAAACCCTAAACCCTAAACCCTAAACCCTAAACCCTAAACCCTAAACCCTAAACCCTAAACCCTAAACCCTAAACCCTAAACCCTAAACCCTAAACCCTAAACCCTAAACCCTAAACCCTAAACCCTAAACCCTAAACCCTAAACCCTAAACCCTAAACCCTAAACCCTAAACCCTAAACCCTAAACCCTAAACCCTAAACCCTAAACCCTAAACCCTAAACCCTAAACCCTAAACCCTAAACCCTAAACCCTAAACCCTAAACCCTAAACCCTAAACCCTAAACCCTAAACCCTAAACCCTAAACCCTAAACCCTAAACCCTAAACCCTAAACCCTAAACCCTAAACCCTAAACCCTAAACCCTAAACCCTAAACCCTAAACCCTAAACCCTAAACCCTAAACCCTAAACCCTAAACCCTAAACCCTAAACCCTAAACCCTAAACCCTAAACCCTAAACCCTAAACCCTAAACCCTAAACCCTAAACCCTAAACCCTAAACCCTAAACCCTAAACCCTAAACCCTAAACCCTAAACCCTAAACCCTAAACCCTAAACCCTAAACCCTAAACCCTAAACCCTAAACCCTAAACCCTAAACCCTAAACCCTAAACCCTAAACCCTAAACCCTAAACCCTAAACCCTAAACCCTAAACCCTAAACCCTAAACCCTAAACCCTAAACCCTAAACCCTAAACCCTAAACCCTAAACCCTAAACCCTAAACCCTAAACCCTAAACCCTAAACCCTAAACCCTAAACCCTAAACCCTAAACCCTAAACCCTAAACCCTAAACCCTAAACCCTAAACCCTAAACCCTAAACCCTAAACCCTAAACCCTAAACCCTAAACCCTAAACCCTAAACCCTAAACCCTAAACCCTAAACCCTAAACCCTAAACCCTAAACCCTAAACCCTAAACCCTAAACCCTAAACCCTAAACCCTAAACCCTAAACCCTAAACCCTAAACCCTAAACCCTAAACCCTAAACCCTAAACCCTAAACCCTAAACCCTAAACCCTAAACCCTAAACCCTAAACCCTAAACCCTAAACCCTAAACCCTAAACCCTAAACCCTAAACCCTAAACCCTAAACCCTAAACCCTAAACCCTAAACCCTAAACCCTAAACCCTAAACCCTAAACCCTAAACCCTAAACCCTAAACCCTAAACCCTAAACCCTAAACCCTAAACCCTAAACCCTAAACCCTAAACCCTAAACCCTAAACCCTAAACCCTAAACCCTAAACCCTAAACCCTAAACCCTAAACCCTAAACCCTAAACCCTAAACCCTAAACCCTAAACCCTAAACCCTAAACCCTAAACCCTAAACCCTAAACCCTAAACCCTAAACCCTAAACCCTAAACCCTAAACCCTAAACCCTAAACCCTAAACCCTAAACCCTAAACCCTAAACCCTAAACCCTAAACCCTAAACCCTAAACCCTAAACCCTAAACCCTAAACCCTAAACCCTAAACCCTAAACCCTAAACCCTAAACCCTAAACCCTAAACCCTAAACCCTAAACCCTAAACCCTAAACCCTAAACCCTAAACCCTAAACCCTAAACCCTAAACCCTAAACCCTAAACCCTAAACCCTAAACCCTAAACCCTAAACCCTAAACCCTAAACCCTAAACCCTAAACCCTAAACCCTAAACCCTAAACCCTAAACCCTAAACCCTAAACCCTAAACCCTAAACCCTAAACCCTAAACCCTAAACCCTAAACCCTAAACCCTAAACCCTAAACCCTAAACCCTAAACCCTAAACCCTAAACCCTAAACCCTAAACCCTAAACCCTAAACCCTAAACCCTAAACCCTAAACCCTAAACCCTAAACCCTAAACCCTAAACCCTAAACCCTAAACCCTAAACCCTAAACCCTAAACCCTAAACCCTAAACCCTAAACCCTAAACCCTAAACCCTAAACCCTAAACCCTAAACCCTAAACCCTAAACCCTAAACCCTAAACCCTAAACCCTAAACCCTAAACCCTAAACCCTAAACCCTAAACCCTAAACCCTAAACCCTAAACCCTAAACCCTAAACCCTAAACCCTAAACCCTAAACCCTAAACCCTAAACCCTAAACCCTAAACCCTAAACCCTAAACCCTAAACCCTAAACCCTAAACCCTAAACCCTAAACCCTAAACCCTAAACCCTAAACCCTAAACCCTAAACCCTAAACCCTAAACCCTAAACCCTAAACCCTAAACCCTAAACCCTAAACCCTAAACCCTAAACCCTAAACCCTAAACCCTAAACCCTAAACCCTAAACCCTAAACCCTAAACCCTAAACCCTAAACCCTAAACCCTAAACCCTAAACCCTAAACCCTAAACCCTAAACCCTAAACCCTAAACCCTAAACCCTAAACCCTAAACCCTAAACCCTAAACCCTAAACCCTAAACCCTAAACCCTAAACCCTAAACCCTAAACCCTAAACCCTAAACCCTAAACCCTAAACCCTAAACCCTAAACCCTAAACCCTAAACCCTAAACCCTAAACCCTAAACCCTAAACCCTAAACCCTAAACCCTAAACCCTAAACCCTAAACCCTAAACCCTAAACCCTAAACCCTAAACCCTAAACCCTAAACCCTAAACCCTAAACCCTAAACCCTAAACCCTAAACCCTAAACCCTAAACCCTAAACCCTAAACCCTAAACCCTAAACCCTAAACCCTAAACCCTAAACCCTAAACCCTAAACCCTAAACCCTAAACCCTAAACCCTAAACCCTAAACCCTAAACCCTAAACCCTAAACCCTAAACCCTAAACCCTAAACCCTAAACCCTAAACCCTAAACCCTAAACCCTAAACCCTAAACCCTAAACCCTAAACCCTAAACCCTAAACCCTAAACCCTAAACCCTAAACCCTAAACCCTAAACCCTAAACCCTAAACCCTAAACCCTAAACCCTAAACCCTAAACCCTAAACCCTAAACCCTAAACCCTAAACCCTAAACCCTAAACCCTAAACCCTAAACCCTAAACCCTAAACCCTAAACCCTAAACCCTAAACCCTAAACCCTAAACCCTAAACCCTAAACCCTAAACCCTAAACCCTAAACCCTAAACCCTAAACCCTAAACCCTAAACCCTAAACCCTAAACCCTAAACCCTAAACCCTAAACCCTAAACCCTAAACCCTAAACCCTAAACCCTAAACCCTAAACCCTAAACCCTAAACCCTAAACCCTAAACCCTAAACCCTAAACCCTAAACCCTAAACCCTAAACCCTAAACCCTAAACCCTAAACCCTAAACCCTAAACCCTAAACCCTAAACCCTAAACCCTAAACCCTAAACCCTAAACCCTAAACCCTAAACCCTAAACCCTAAACCCTAAACCCTAAACCCTAAACCCTAAACCCTAAACCCTAAACCCTAAACCCTAAACCCTAAACCCTAAACCCTAAACCCTAAACCCTAAACCCTAAACCCTAAACCCTAAACCCTAAACCCTAAACCCTAAACCCTAAACCCTAAACCCTAAACCCTAAACCCTAAACCCTAAACCCTAAACCCTAAACCCTAAACCCTAAACCCTAAACCCTAAACCCTAAACCCTAAACCCTAAACCCTAAACCCTAAACCCTAAACCCTAAACCCTAAACCCTAAACCCTAAACCCTAAACCCTAAACCCTAAACCCTAAACCCTAAACCCTAAACCCTAAACCCTAAACCCTAAACCCTAAACCCTAAACCCTAAACCCTAAACCCTAAACCCTAAACCCTAAACCCTAAACCCTAAACCCTAAACCCTAAACCCTAAACCCTAAACCCTAAACCCTAAACCCTAAACCCTAAACCCTAAACCCTAAACCCTAAACCCTAAACCCTAAACCCTAAACCCTAAACCCTAAACCCTAAACCCTAAACCCTAAACCCTAAAAAACCCTAAACCCTAAACCCTAAACCCTAAACCCTAAACCCTAAACCCTAAACCCTAAACCCTAAACCCTAAACCCTAAACCCTAAACCCTAAACCCTAAACCCTAAACCCTAAACCCTAAACCCTAAACCCTAAACCCTAAACCCTAAACCCTAAACCCTAAACCCTAAACCCTAAACCCTAAACCCTAAACCCTAAACCCTAAACCCTAAACCCTAAACCCTAAACCCTAAACCCTAAACCCTAAACCCTAAACCCTAAACCCTAAACCCTAAACCCTAAACCCTAAACCCTAAACCCTAAACCCTAAACCCTAAACCCTAAACCCTAAACCCTAAACCCTAAACCCTAAACCCTAAACCCTAAACCCTAAACCCTAAACCCTAAACCCTAAACCCTAAACCCTAAACCCTAAACCCTAAACCCTAAACCCTAAACCCTAAACCCTAAACCCTAAACCCTAAACCCTAAACCCTAAACCCTAAACCCTAAACCCTAAACCCTAAACCCTAAACCCTAAACCCTAAACCCTAAACCCTAAACCCTAAACCCTAAACCCTAAACCCTAAACCCTAAACCCTAAACCCTAAACCCTAAACCCTAAACCCTAAACCCTAAACCCTAAACCCTAAACCCTAAACCCTAAACCCTAAACCCTAAACCCTAAACCCTAAAAAACCCTAAACCCTAAACCCTAAACCCTAAACCCTAAACCCTAAACCCTAAACCCTAAACCCTAAACCCTAAACCCTAAACCCTAAACCCTAAACCCTAAACCCTAAACCCTAAACCCTAAACCCTAAACCCTAAACCCTAAACCCTAAACCCTAAACCCTAAACCCTAAACCCTAAACCCTAAACCCTAAACCCTAAACCCTAAACCCTAAACCCTAAACCCTAAACCCTAAACCCTAAACCCTAAACCCTAAACCCTAAACCCTAAACCCTAAACCCTAAACCCTAAACCCTAAACCCTAAACCCTAAACCCTAAACCCTAAACCCTAAACCCTAAACCCTAAACCCTAAACCCTAAACCCTAAACCCTAAACCCTAAACCCTAAACCCTAAACCCTAAACCCTAAACCCTAAACCCTAAACCCTAAACCCTAAACCCTAAACCCTAAACCCTAAACCCTAAACCCTAAACCCTAAACCCTAAACCCTAAACCCTAAACCCTAAACCCTAAACCCTAACCCTAAACCCTAAACCCTAAACCCTAAACCCTAAACCCTAAACCCTAAACCCTAAACCCTAAACCCTAAACCCTAAACCCTAAACCCTAAACCCTAAACCCTAAACCCTAAACCCTAAACCCTAAACCCTAAACCCTAAACCCTAAACCCTAAACCCTAAACCCTAAACCCTAAACCCTAAACCCTAAACCCTAAACCCTAAACCCTAAACCCTAAACCCTAAACCCTAAACCCTAAACCCTAAACCCTAAACCCTAAACCCTAAACCCTAAACCCTAAACCCTAAACCCTAAACCCTAAACCCTAAACCCTAAACCCTAAACCCTAAACCCTAAACCCTAAACCCTAAACCCTAAACCCTAAACCCTAAACCCTAAACCCTAAACCCTAAACCCTAAACCCTAAACCCTAAACCCTAAACCCTAAACCCTAAACCCTAAACC